>ML093349.1:0-61107 GCA_003697995.1 Taxidea taxus jeffersonii | reverse complement strand
ATATATATAAACATAAAGTACATGAAACATACAAACAACCCAACTAACAAGTTTAATCTAATAGACATACATAAAACCACATTAAATACACATTTATCTGAAACACCTTTGGAATATTTACAAAAACTGACCACATACCAAGCCCTAAAGCAATTTCCAGTACATTTCAAAGCATCTGTATCATACTGATCATATCCTCTAACCACAATATCTTTAGGTAGAAATATATAAGAAAAGGATAAATAAAATGTTTTGGAAATTTAAAAACACATTTCTAAATAATTGTCTAAAAAGGAACTATAGCAACATTTTGAAAATACTTAGAATTAAACAATAATGGGGATACTATATTCCAAGGTTTGGGGGATGTATCTATTTTGATCATACAAGAGAATTATTTCCTTGGCTATATCTTAGAAAAGAAAAAAAAATTGAAAATTAAGGTGATAAGCATCCAGTTTAAAAAGTTAGAAAAAGAGTAAAATAAACCCAAAGCAGAAAGAAGGAAATAATTGAGCAAAGAGAGGAAACCAATGCCATTTTTTAAATGAACATATAATAGAGAGAATGGCTTATCAGGAAAAGGAGAGAAGGTGAAATAATCCATTTAAGAATTTAAAGCTGGTAAACCTGTGAATAAAATAAAGATTAAAAATCATAAATATTGGGGTGTCTGGCTGGCTCAGTTGGTTAAGCAACTGCCTTTGGCTCGGGTCATGATCCCAAGGTCCTGGGTTCAAGATCCACATCAGGCTCTCTGCTCAGCTGGGAGTCTGCTTTTCCCTCTCCTTCTGCCACTCCCCCTGCTTGGGCTCTCCCATTCTCCCTCTGTCAAATAAATAAATAAAATCTTTAAAAGAAAAAAATCATAAGTATTACATAAAATTTATGGCAATACATTTGACAACTTAGGTGAAATAGACATTTCTGAGAAAAATAACTTCCCAGGGCACCTGGGTGGCTCAGTGGGTTAAAGCCTCTGCCTCCGCCTCAGGTCATGATCCCAGGGTCCTGGGATTGAGCCCCACATCGGGCTCTCTGCTCCACAGAGAGCTGTGGAGCAGAGAGCCTGCTTCCTCCTCTATCTCTGCCTACCTCTCTGCCTACTTGTGATCTCTCTCTCTCTGTCAAATAAATAAATAAAATCTTAAAAAAATAAAAGAAAGGAAAAGTAACTTCCCAAAACAGACTAAAGAAGTAGAAATAAGAAGAATAAAAACACTGAGTCAGCAGTTCAAAAAAAAAAAAAAACAACCCAACACCATGTCCAGATGATTTTAGATACAACTTTACAAATAATCAAGGAATATTTCATTGTACATTGTATAACCTCTTCCAAAAAATGGAAAAATTATAAACAATCCCTAATTCTTCTTATGAGACCATCACAATCTTGAAACCAAAATCAGACATGGAAAGCAAAGAAAGGAAAACCACAGGAGAGTGTCCCATTTGAACATCGGTACAAGAATCCTAAACACAGGCTCCAGGTGAACCTAATAATGCATTAGCAACAGACAAAGCATGACCAAACTGGACATGAAAAAATGGGTTAACCTTTTTATAAAAATGGAGTGGACTGTAATTCATTACATTAGTGATTTAAGGAGAAGTCCCACAGGATCAATGCAACATGTTTTATTGAATACCTTTTCTAAATATAACATGTATTTATGATTTTTTAAATAAATTAAATCTCTTAAATAAAAGGAAATTAAATGGAATGGACTTAACCCCATAATGGGACTCTCTCCCAAATCCACAGCAAACATCTACTTAAGGGTGGAATATTGGGAAACCTACCTCTGAAATCAAGACCAACACTAGTGAGTTACTATCACTGCTTCTTTTCAATCTTTACAAAAAAGAAATGAAAACGATAAGGACTGAATGAACTGTACAAGCCCTGAGCATAAGAAAGACAGAACTGTCCTTATTGCAAACTATATGATAATAGTATTATACCCACACTTAACTGCTGAAAATAACATACTTTTATTACTTCAGTTGCTGAGGATCAGGGTTCTAGAAGCAACTTAGAGGCCCAGTGTCTCTGAAGAGGTCATAATCAAGATGTCTGCTGAGGCTACAGTCGTCCGGAAGGTTTGACTGAGGCTAGAAGATCCATTTCCGAGTTGACTCACTCACTTGGCTATTGGCAGGACTCAGTTCTTCTCCACATGGACGTCTCCACAGAGTGTTCTCCTGACATGGAGGCTGGCTCCCCCTAGACGGAATCATCAGGCAGAGAGACATAGCGGGCAGATGGAAGCTTCAGTGTGTTTTACAACCAAAGCTCAGAATGGCACACTATCACTTCCATATCTGTCTGTTTGTTAGACGTCACTGAGCCCAACCCATGCTCAATGGAGGCTGATGAGGCTCCACCTCCTGAAGAGGGAAGAAACAAAGAATCTGTGCACATTTTTAAAACAAGTAAAATTACTGAGGTAGAGAATCCAAAAGAAGAGGCATATAACTCCTTATGATTAATAAGAAAGTGTACTAAGGTTGTCAGAAATAGTATCTATATACAAAATTCAATTACATTTTTAGGCAGGAGTAATAGGGTTCAAAAATGCACATTTTAATTAAGATACAATATTGATGGGAAGACTTAATTTCTTAAATGTAACAGTCCCCAAATTAATCTATGAATTTTCACTATACTTGATACACTCATTCTAAAACTTTTATAGAAAAGGTCCAAAAATAATCAAGAAACATTTAAAGACAAATACAGAAACCTGGCTAACCAAAATTTACTTATTTAAAAGCCACAGAAATTTCAAAAGTGTGTTTGAAATAAAGATAGATAAAGTGACTAATGATTCAAAACAAAAGGCCCAGAAATGGATGCACACATACATAGAAACAATATTTTATAGAAATGGACTTATAGATCAACAGGGGAAGAACAGCCTATTCTATAGTTTCTGGGATAGTTGCCAATTTTTCAAGCAAATTAGATTTCTACCTCATATAAAATGAATTCCAGTTGAATTAAAGACATAAAAACATAACCCAAAACTTCTAAAAAATAATTAGAATGAAAGGTGGGAGAATGTCTTTTTAACCTTGAGGTAGGGAAGGGTTTTTTTTTTAAACAAGACATAAAACAGTACAATACAGATAATAAAAGATTGACACATTTACTACATTAAATTTTAAAATTAATCTCTGATGAGAGTCAGAATAAAAAAGAGAAATGATGAGCCACAATCTAGTAAAAGTTATATTTCCATACATAACACCAACAACGGATTAGTACCCAGCATACATGCAATACTTTAACCCAAAAAGAGAGGCAACTCAATGAGAAAATTGAGCAAAAGATATTAATAGCTCAAAGAATAAAAAATGAATGAATAATAAACATACAAAAATATCAGAGAATACAAAATAATCAGAGAAATTCTAAGTTAAACCAAAATTAGTTACCATTTCACATTCATCAAATTGGCAAAAATATAAACCTAACATTCCAAATGTTAAAGAGGATGTGGAAAAAGAGAAATTCTTATATACTGCTGACAGGAATATAAGTTGGTACAACTATTTTTGGAAAACAAGTGGGCAAAGTCTAGGAGAGCAGGCACTATTTCCTACCCTCCTTCAAAATCACTTAGTAATCAAGGAGTCTTGGGGAGATGGAGGAATCTAGAGGGTTCCCAAGGTGGGAAGAGTAGAGAAAGGACTATGGGTTCCGTGCAGGACAGGCTGAGCTTTAGACACCAACAGGACGTTGAGCTGAAGATGCCAACAGGCAGATGGGTGTGCATCTGGAACTAAGGGAAGATATTGGGACCATGGATAAGGAACTAGGAGTCTAGTGCATAAGTTGAAGGGAGAGTAAAATGGAGGCCCATGAGCCTTGAATGCCAACAAATGTGGTGCTTCACATGACCAGTATCTTTAGCTAGGCAGGGGTTAAGCTAAGTCCCTATTCAAGCAGTTGTCTCCCTGGCCCCCCACTTTAAACAACCTGGCTTCACTTGCTTGAGGTTTAGCTGGAAGCTCTGATATGAGTGATGGAAGGAGCCATGGTCTCCTCGGGACTACCAAGGGCCCCAAGTACTCAAATTTGAAAATTTTAATTTTATAATACTACCATAACCAGAGAAAATGGATTATAATGCATATTAATTATTCTCTTGTGCTTATTCAGAAACTTGGGCACTGAATTCACTATCTCATTTCCTTTTAAGTGAATTTTATGGGCATTTGCAAATAGCCTGTGAAATAATGTCAGCATACGACAGCCCCAATATAAGGTTAAATCAGCAACAGACAAAAATTAGAAAGCTAACTCTTCTTACTTGGATGTCATTCTTACTGAAGTCTGACCCCTGCCTGGTATGCAACAAAGACAGGGGTAGTCAAAAAAAAAAAGAACTTGACCGGCATTCAAGATTAAGATTTAGTAAATGGAACTTAATCACTCTTAGGATATATATCCAAGAAGTACATACAGGAATTGATAAAAAAAAAAAAAAAATAAGATTCTAGAGATCATTATTAAATTATAAAGGACAATGTGAAACTTTACAAATGCTAGAATTGAAGGGACCGTGCTTAAGAACAAAACGTAGTATGATGATATTTTAAGGCTAATAAAAATATTAGAATTAATCTTATTCATATGTTAGCATGGATAAAAGGTATTCTGTTCAAAAGCATTGCTTAGCTCTCCTCTTATCTTTCGCCTGGTTTCAAAACCTTGGAAGTATAGCTCCTCTCTAGACCACATAGGTCAGTTTGCCCCTTTTAGGACCAACTAAAAACAAGACTAAAGTCCCAGTCCTTTGCCTCCTAAACAAGAGAAGAGTCAAGACTTCATTCCAAAGGAAACTGACTCAACAGGAGCAAAGTCAGCCTTGAGGAAGGTCCCAGCTCCCTGATCACTGTCGGGCCTCCCCAGTTCTTCAGTGTCTGCCCCTGATGCCAGGCACCACCCCCCACCCCAGTGTGGGTTTCCTGCATGTGGGGATCAGCAGGAAAAGGGAAGTACACTGCCATCCTTCTGGCAAGTAACAGATGCAGCTCATTCCTGACCCAGAGAGTCCCAATCTATTTCTAGAGTGAGTCAGATGGATTCTGAAAACTGAGGGCTAAGGTTTACAAAGGCTCCATCCTGGTCCTCAGCTACCAGCAGGTCTGGAGCACAGAATACAGTTTTAAGGTAGAATCCAGGTTTCAACTTGCTAGGAAGAGGCCAGCCTGGTCACTTTTCTGAGAACCTGGAGCAGCTTCAAGGAGGACCAAACTGGCCTGTCCCTACCTGGTGACAGACATTGTGTCTGTGCTTCATTCAGTCCTAGGAACACACTAGAAGACTGTCAGAAAGTGAAGACCATTTGCCAACGAGAGGGATGTAGCCAAACTGTAAATCCCTATTCTTTATTCTACACCTAGGCAGGATTCCATAATCTCCAAAGCTGATAGCCAGTGCTGTTTCCCCAATTATGAGTTCCCAGGGAAAAGGACTATATGCACAGGTGATCCAGGGCATTTGTAAAGAACAACACCATGGGAAGGTGTGGGCATTGACATGGTCTCTATTCTCATTGAATCTTTGATGGCCACATATAATACATGGCCACATCCAATACATGGCCACATCCATCAGTAAGGTAAGTAAACACCTGTTTTGCTAAGAAAAACTCTGTACAACAGTGGTTCTCAAACCTGATTACACACCGAAGTCACCTGGGGAGACCTAAAGATACTTACGCCAAGTATAATCAGTGGCACTGTAATCCTGTGCCGAGGATGATAATCCTATGGCGAGGGATGATAGCTACCCTTGGGGCGAGCACAGCATAATGTGCAGAATTGTCAAATCACTATGTTGTGTACCTGAAATTAATATAACACTGCGTGTCAGCTACACTTCAATAAATTTTTTTAAGAAGTCAAAACAAGGGGCACTTGGGTGGCTCAGTCGGTTAAGGGTTTGCCTTCGGCTCAGGGCATGATCCCAGGGTCCTGGGATCAAGTCCCTCATCAGGCTCCTTGCTCAGCGGGGAGCCTGCTTCTTTCTCCCTCTGCCTGCCACTCCCTCTGCTTGTCCTCTCTTTCTTTCTCTATCTGATAAATAAATAAGTGAAGCCAAAACAGAACAAAATACTGATGCCTGGATCCTACCCTCAGAGCTTATTCTTTTTTTTTTTTTAAGATTTTATTTATTTATTTGACAGAAAAAGATCACAAGTAGGCAGAGGCAGGCAGAGAGAGAGATGGAAGCAGCCTCCCTGGCTGAGCAGAGAGCCCGATGCGGGGCTTGATCCCAGGATCCTGGGATCATGACCTGAGCAGAGGGCAGAGGTTTTAACCCACTAAGCCACCCAGGCACCCCTCAGAGCTTACTCTGATGTAATTGTCATGCATCGTAGCCTAGACACTGGGAATTTTCAAAGCTATCCACGTGACTCAGATATGCAGAAGAGTCTGAGAACCACCGCTACAGAACTCTTCCTGTAGCTACCTTGGCCATCTATAGGGTTTCTTCCATGTAGGGGGTCCCACTCACTGCGGAAACAGCATAATGGGTCTGGACCTAAACTAACTGCTCGTTCTGAGCTTCTGTTTGGCTTTAAATACATCACATGATTTAAATTCTTTTTAGAGTCTCAAGCAACGACTGGTTCACAATTTCTTTTTTTGACACTCTGAAATCCAGAAGGTTCTGAAAATGAAAGTTTTGAAACGATCCATTTGATGGCAAAATCTGAGCATGGCTGATGTGGGACTATTAATAGCCTTCACTCAGCTCGCTTAGTGTGAACAGTCCTAAATTTTTGTCTGCAGAAACTGTCATGTAATGGATTATATATTGCTGCTTCAGTGTTAGGAACTATACAATATATTTACCCTAACAGTTGCCTAAAATCCAAAGGTTTTGAGTAAGAGAGGCATTATCCTATGTACAGACAACAGAAAAATAAATCAAGATGTGGTCCTAAGCCTCAAATAACTCCCATAAACACAGAATCATATTACAATATGGCAATTTTGTCAAAAACAAAACAAAAAACACATATAAAGTTCTCTGGGAATGCAAAAGAGGGAATAATTACTTCTCTAGTGAAAAGAAGGGGAAAGGCAAGTCAGAAGTAGCAACTGAGCCAGATCTTGCAGAATGAGTAAGGGTTGGCCAGAGTGAGACCCTCCTGCCCAAGGCAACCACTCACTTTACAAAGGCCTTAATTCAGGAGGCAATAAAGCGTGAAACCTGTGGAAAAGGGTGGTGGAGACACACATGGAAAGAGGGAAGCCGTGGGCTTCCCTTAAGGGCTTTATAAATGAAAGATTTAGGACTATAAGCCAGTGGTTCTAAAGTCTTTAAAGATATTTATTTATTTATTTATTTATCTATCTATCTATCTATCAGAGAGAAAGAGAGCAAAAGCAAGGGAAGCAGCAGGCAGAGGGAGAAGCAGGCTCCCCGCTGAGCCAGGAGCCCAATGAAGGACCCCATCCCAGGACCCTCAGATCATGACCTGAGCTGAAGGCAGACTAAACCGACTGAGCCACCGAGGTGCGGCCGCCAATGGTTCTAAAGTCTTAACGTGCATAAGAATCACTCGGGAATCCTGTTAAGGTTCAGATTCAGGAGCTCTGGGGTGTGGCTGGAGATTCCGCATTTCCAATAGGCTCCCAGAGAATGTGAATGCTGACGGTCCGAGCAGCGTACTGCTGAATAGCAAGGCTGTCAAACACAGTAGAATACTCAACACAGCAGCCATGAATCACATGTGCTAGTGAAACTTCCACTGTAACGATGGAGGATTAAATAAAATGTAAAATCTAGTTCCTCAGTTTCAAGAATCACAGTTCAAATACTCAATGGCCACATGGGACTAGTAGCTACGGTACTGAATGGTGCAGAAATAGAATACTTCCACCATCACAGAAAGTTCCATTGTTCAGGGCTGATTCTAAAAGACAACATGGCACCATTGGGCATTTTCAGAAAGTGATATAAGACCAGCTAATGAAAATAACTAATATTTAACATATTACTTACCATGAGCCAAAAACTGTCTGTAGTGATTTTAACTTATATCCATAAATAAATCCCTTGATATTCCTCCCCTTAAGAGATGGGACTTCATTCTCCTTCTTTTGAATATGGATGAATAAATGTGATGGCTATGATGTGATGGCTATGATGGTGTGACTTCTTAGACTCATCACAGAAAACCACTGTGGCTTCCTTTTCTCTCTCTCTCTCTCTCTCTCTTTCTCTCTCAGATCACTCAGTCTGAGGGAAACCAGCTGCCAAGTTGTAAGGACATTAAAGCAACCCTATGGAAATGCCCACGTGGTGAAAAACTGAGGCTCCAGCCAATAGCCATGTGACTGAGCTATTTTGGAAGTAATCCTCCAGCCCCTGTCAAGATCACCACATTCTTGGCTGACATCTTGATTGCAACCTCGTAAGAGACCCTGTGCCAAACCTAGCTAGCTGAGGTACTCCCAAACTCCTGACCTGTAGGAACAGTGAGGTAATAAATACTTGCTGTTTTAAGCCACTACGTTTTGGGTGATTTATTACCTTGTAATAGAGAAGTGATAATACAGTTCTAAGCACTTTTCATACTTTAACTTGAATTAACTCTTTAATAGAACATGCTATCTTATGCCCACTTTATAGATTGGGAAACCAAGGTACAAAGAGGTTAATTAAATTGTCTACAGTCCCACAGCTAGTATAAATGAGAATAAGGATTCCAACCCAGGAAGTCAAGATCAGTGTCTTGCTCTCTACCACGACACAGTTCTATCCCAGATCTCTGCAAGGATCTTGAGATACAGATTCAGGGAACCACTGAAGGAAATGCTTTCGTCCTATTCTGGCTGCATATCAGGGTCACATAGGGAAATTTTCCCAATACCTGTGTCCCACCCAAGATCAACTGAGGCAAGATGTGTGGAGGGCAACTCAAGCATTGGTAGTTTTTAAAGCCTTCCAGGTGATTCCAATGTGCAGCCAAGGTCAAGAACCAGATAGAGCATAGCCATTCCAAGTGTGGGCCCAAGAGGATGGGAGAAGTGAAATTTATATGTCAACAAGATTGCCCAGGTGCCTTGAACTTTAAAGTTTGAGAAGCACTGCTCTCATCTCTTCCCCAGGCTACACCTGGTGATAGGCAGCAGCTCAACATCAAATGGGTTGGCACACATGGTTTTGCTGCAGGAACTGAAACTGGATGTGTAGAGAAAAACCAAGTTTAGCATTTTGTAGAATGGTTCTCAAAAATACCAAAAAACAGGAGGAATGAAAACTTGAAGAGACAGGTGGGAAAAAGCAGGAGAAAACAAATAACTTCTCTCGGTGTCAAAGAGAAACGAAGAACTCCAGGGAGTGATCAGTAAACATTAGCGTGTCAGAGAAGGACCTGCCTTAGGAGACAAAAATCAAACAAGACAGCAAAATTACCTCTCATTGGTTTCGAGGCCAGGGGTAACGCTACACTCACTGTATGGCTTTGGAGGTCTTTGTGAAAAGAATATGAAAACTGCTCTACTCTAGCCTTCTCTGTCTACAGTAAATGCACCAGTGAAAGTTAATTTAAAAGAAAGAAAGCAAAATTTCTTTTTCCCTATCCTATTTAGTTATCAGTAGTATAATTATAGCTAATCCTCAGTTATTGGTGATCTGCTTTATGACTTACCCACAAACTTTAAATTTTATCAATGCCATCTGTCATTTAAAAAGCCAATCACAGAGAGCCTTTCCTTCATCTTCCCTTCCCCCCCGCCCCGCACCCCCCTCCCCAAGCCTGACCCGCTTCCAGGAAGGTGAGAAAATGAAGGGCTAGGGAGACAACTGGTAGCATCCTCCTGCCTCAGAACAGCATAGTAGAAACCACTGTGTGCGAATGCTTCCGTAGAAGTTTCTCCTTCTCCGAAAGGAGACATAACTCAAAGGGTAAATCAAAATGACTTGCTATGTGGATGGCAGTCTGGCACCATTGTCCAATGTTGGCATGCACTGAATTACCTGGAGGGCTTAATTTCGACACAGATTGCTGGATTCCACCCTCAGAATTTCTGGTTTAGAAGGTTGGGCCACAGCCAAAAAACAGTCCCTTTCTAGCATGCCCCCCAGGTGCTGCTGCGGCCGCTGGTGCCAGGACTGCACACCCAGAACCCTTGCAATGTAGCCTCGTGGGTAACTGTAGCTTCCTGGGAAGGAGCTGTAACTCTGAGCCAATACCAGGGTTTAAAACCCAACCCTGCTTCTTCCAAAATGGATGACCCTAGGCAAGGTAGTGAACTTCTCTCTACTTCCATCTTTCTTTGTAAAATGAGGATAATAGAAAGACAATCTCCTTGGGTTGTCATAATGATTAAAAATGTCAATTCCCATAAAAAGCACAGAACAGGACTTAGCAAACTGTAAAAGTTCTCTCAGTGTCCACTGTTAATGTCAATGCCTACTGGAGACAACGTAATTTTGTATAGCTTTCCTCAGAGCACTCACAGAGCTAAAGAAATAAAAAATAACAACTCGATTTATGTACTTATTTATTTTTTTATTGTAAATACAATTATCAGCCTTGTTCTCAAGTACTGCATATGAAACAGTGATCTATCAAATGAGAGAACTGAAGAATTGTGTGTGACTTTGAACAGATTCCAGAAGATACAAGCAGATTTTGGTCATGAGTGTAGCACAACAGACTTGGAAGGACGTATGGTTCTCATAAAAGCACAGCAATTACTAAACAAGAGTTTCACAGCCCATGTTATGGCATGAAATGAAAATTACCTGAAGAGAAAAGGAAGAGTCAAGCAGAGTCAGTAATAGATGGAGCCCAAGGGAGGAGGCAGAGAAGGTGGGCCTCAAGGCGGACAGGACACAAGAGGGCTGCTACTGCCCTGAGCACCTGAAAACCAGGCCAGCAAAAGCTCCATGTCCGGAACACTGGACCTAGAATGAATAAGGGCAAATCAGCTAAAGGAATTAGAAAGGAAATATTCAGAAAAATAGACCAAAAAGAGCAAACCCCCCCAAAAAAAGCAAACCTAGAGCTCAAAGAGGAGGAAGAGGATGCAGGTAAATGGCGGGGGGGGGGGGGACCGGATCAGACATTTCCTAAGGGATCCCAGCCTAGGGCAAGTGTTTAAGTCTACAAGTTTTAAAAATGTGATACGTTGTCCCTGCCATGAACAATATCACCAGTCGAACTCGTGATCCTCCATGGTCCAGCCCCCTGCTTTTCCAACTGATCTCCTTCCTCTCATCCACTTTTTGTCCCATTCAAACCCACTGCTTCCAACTGTCCTCAAACAATTGGAGGCTGCAGCAGCCACAGCTGTGCAAACACTAGTCCCTCAGCTTGAAACAAGCTCCTCTTCTTAGCTTAATCCTCTCCACCCTTTAAGCACAAATCAAAATCCATCTTCTCTGCTCTCCTAAAGCAAAATTAATTTCTCCTTCTTCCATGTTCCCATGCTTCTTTTTAGCCAATCTATTACCAAACATTCTGCCCCACAGTAGAGTAAATGGGTGCCTGTCTGCCTCCCTTCCTCAGTCCTGTGACTGGAGGCACCCATCCAGCACTCTGAGCACAGGACATGGTCACAGGAGATCTGGCAGTGTTCTCAGCACTCCCCAGTCCCCTCCAGGTCAGACTTCCTACCACTCACATCTGTAAATCCGCCCCCACAGGACTGTTCTGGTGGCTGGACTGTGATAACCCACACAAGGAAAAGTTAGAACTGGAGAATAAAAGTCACTGGGAGCAGTCTTCAACTAATTGTGGTCATGGGCTGGTGGCCCAGTATCCTTGGCCGTCTGGTAGGACAATTCTGCGGAACTCTGTTCTACACATTCTCCCAGAGGCCCCCAACAGGTTTGAGCCCCACTTGTCTTAGGTAATAACCTGTTCATTAATGTACCCCATATTGGATTCCTTTCCATCTCTTTTCCATTTCCCCACTCTTCTGCTGCTGTTTCCCAGGATTATCTCTCAAAAAACAAACAAACAAACAAAAAAACCTGCTCTAGAATCCTTGTCTTAAAGCCTACATCTAGGGAAATCCAATCTAAAATAATGCTCAGTAAATACCAGCATTTACCTTAATGACTTAAATTCATGGAAGAGGAGAGACAAAAGGAAAAGTGACTATATGTTAAGGTGAATGTTCAGAGGTAAAAACTGAGCAAGTGGGTCCAGAACATGGAGGTTACAGGCTGGAGAGAGGAGGCAGTGAGGCTGAACAGGCCAGATAAGAGCAGATTTTTATAATGATGACCTTCCCCCAGAAATCTTCAAAGGTTTCCTCAAGGGATTTATTTATGGATTAGCTACAAAGAAAGTCATTTATGATAGTTATCTTATCATTATAGGATTAGGACATGGGTACTCTCAAGAAATGTATAGAAACAGACCCAAAATGGAAAATCAGTTCTAAGGGTGACAGCATGTTGAATGGGACTTTCCTCTTAGAATTTCAGTGGAAGGCTGAAAGCTGAAAATTACATCCAAAAAGATGGACAAGGTAAATCTGCAGTAACAAACAACCTCAAAATTTCAGTCCTTTAAAACAAAGGTTTGGGGGTACCTGGGTGGCCCAGTCAGTCAAGCATCTGCCTTTGGCTCAGATCATGATCTTGAGGTCCTGGGACTAAGCTTCTCCCTCTGCCTGCCACTTGGCCTGCTTATGCGCGCTCTCTCTCTCTCTCTGTCAAATAAATAAATAAAATCTTTCAAACTAAATAAGTAAAATAAAACAAAGGTTTGGTTTTTTGTTTACACTATACAGCTAAGGCAGATTAGGCGAAGTCTCCACTCTGCCTCATCCCTCAGGGACCCAAGTTGACAGAGGCACCATTCTCTTATAAATGTGATATTTCAGGGCACCTGGGTGGCTCAGTGGGTTAAAGCCTCTGCCTTCGGCTCAGGTCATGATCTCAGGGTCCTGGGATCGAACCCCACATCGGGCTCTCTGCTCAGCAGGGAGCCTGCTTCCCCATCTCTCTCTGCCTGTCTTTATGCCTACTTGTGATCTCTCTCTGTCAAATAAATAAAATAAAATCTTTTTTAAAAATGTGATATTTCAAAAGCAAATCCACCTCTTTGCCATGCAAGAAAGAAGAAGGATGGAAGTCAAGCACTGGCAATCAAATGCTTCCATCCACAAGTGAAATGCATGTTTTCTGCTCTCACATTTCATAGGCCTGAACTGGTCACATCACCATACCTAACTTGAAGGGGACAAGGAATCTTAATTATTCCTGTGCCTCACAATGGAGATGAACCATATATGGGAGAACATTAGTGATAATACCACAATCCTGGTAGGTTGAATACTGCCCTCCCAGGATGTCCTTGTCCTAATCCCTAGGGCCTGTGAATATGTCATTTACGTGGTTGAAGGGACTTTGCAGGTGGGATTAAGTTAAGGATTTTGAGACTGGAGGTTATGCTGGATTATTCATGTGAAACCAGTATCATCACAAAAGTCCTTGTAAGAGAGGGGTGGAAGGCTCAGAGCCAGAGAAAGCAATGTAATGATGGAAGCAGAGAGAGAGAGACTGGACAATGCTGCACTGCTGATTTGGAGATGGAGGAAGAGGCCTCAAGCCAAAGAATGCAGGTGCCAAAGAAGCTAGGAAAAGGAAGGAAACAAATTCTCCACTAGAGCTTCCAGAAGGAATGAATGGCACACTGATTTTTAGCCCACCGAGACTGATTTTGGACTATGTCCCTCGGCACACAGGAGATGGAAGAGAGGGGAGCAAGGGCCCCCACTCCAGACCTTGCATAGAGACTCTCTTTTCTTCCTAGGAGGATGCCCGTGGGGACTGGCTGACTGCTCATCTACAGTTTTCGGATAATAAATTTGTGTTGTTTGAAGCTATCAAGTTTGTGATGAGTTTCCATAGGAAACTAATAGGACAGCCATCCCTCGGGTGGCAAATGGCTTGTCATCGATATCTATTACACACCTCCAGCCTAAATCAGGAAAAAAAAAAAAAAAAAAAAAAAAAAAAAAAAAAAAGAAATTTGAAGGACAGCAATGGCAGGAATTCAATGGAGAGAAAATGCTTTGGTTTGGGGGCACCTGTGTGGCTCAGGTCATGATCCCAGGCTCCTGGAATTGAGTCCCACGTCAGGCTCCCTGCTCAGCCGGCAGTCTGCTTCTCCTGCTCCCTCTGCCCCTTCCCCAGCTTGTGTTCACTCTCTCTTTCTGAAAAATAAATTAAAAATAATAATAATAATAAAAATGCTTTGGTTTTGCTTCCTCCTTCCTGCCCCAGATCAAGCGAAGAAGAACCTCCAAAAGAACTCCTCAGAGAGAACGCAGTGTCAATGAGACTGGGAGACTGGCTTCCTACATCCTGGCAGAGCAAAAACAAGAGGGCCCATTTGGGGTGGTGACCAGGGTGGAACATGTCAAAGAATCCTTAGCAGAACTTGCCATGTGTCACCAGGAGTTTGGAGCCTACACAAATAGAGATGAGACTGGTGTCTGCTTCTTGCAATGTGAATTCCAAGTGCTGGATGAAGGGACTGGGTGAAGGGACTGCTGAAGCCGTCTGTGGTGAACAAGGCAAAGAGAAAGAGGGCAAGAAGGCAAAAGCTAGGCAAGTTTCCGGTCTCCATTCAGTAGAGTGAGGGTCCATGAGTCGACCAAGGAGATAACATGGAAGACAGACAAGCAGACAAGCTTAAGGCATCTTCACATACCCCATTAAGAGGGAGAGGCTCCATGGCGTATACAGCTGGGAGAGGAGGGCAGGAGCTGAAGTGGGATGCCAGAAGATCAAGCAAAAAGTGAATCAACAGCTCCAGGAATGCAAAATACAAGAGTTCCCCAGTGAAAATGTCTAGGAAGCCCATAAAAACATCCCACAGAAGAGCCAGCCATAACAGGGGCAATGCTGGCCAGCAGAGAGCAGCCATGAGAACCACACCAAGCACTAGCTAAGTAAAAAAAGACCCTGGGAAATAGGATGCAAGAATGGGATGGTGAAAAAATAAACCATCACTGCTTCCTCTTTCCCAGACCCTAAATTTGAGTCTTCAGGCCCAGGTTGTAGAAAGAGAACGTATTTTTAACTGAATGCATGCCTGAACGTATTGACTTAGCTTGCTTTATATTTCATAACACAAAAGTGAGACAGTTATTAGAGCTGAAAGTGAACAAAAAGCTGTCATGGGGGCAGAGGAGGCAAGGGAAATGCAACAGAGAACATTTGAAGTCAGCGACGGAAGAAAAGCCCATTTCCTGTTGTTGCTTCTATTAAGCTAGGCGCATTCGATGATCCAGCTTTATAAACCAAAACAAAATACCATATACATTATGACCAACCCATTTTTCTCTTTATGATCAAAACCAGAATGGAGTGTATAAGTTACTTGTTTCCATGTTCTCACTATCACTTGGTCACTACAAAGTAACTTTCTTCCAGACTAGCTTCATAGATACTATGCTCCCATTTACAAGTAACAGCAGGCTCAGCTAAAGATTGTTCAAGCAAATATGAATGTTGTGATTTTACATAATTGAAAGTGGGGCGGGTCCAGGATTAGTTAATTCAATGGCTCAATGACTTCACAATCTCAGAGGGTGGATTATTTTAACATCCCCTTGTGATCACCAAATGATTATGGAAGCTCCCCTATCACAAGGTCACTTGATGATGTCCAGAAAAAATACAGACATATATTTTCCTTCGCTCTCCTTTTAAGATGAAAGAAAACACATTCAGATGCTCTTCAACAGGTTTCCCTTAGGTGCCACTGACTGGAAGTAGGCCATGCACCATTTTCTTTTCAGTATAGTTGACACACAATGTTACATTGCTTTCAGGTATACAACACAGTGATTCCACAATTCTCTATGTCGTGCTGTGCTCACACCGCAAGTGTAGCTACCATCTGTCACCACACAACACTATTACAATAGCATTGACTATATTCTCTATGCTGTGCCTTTTATTCCTGTGATGTATTCATGCCACAATTGGAAGACTGTGTCTCCCACTCCCCTTCACCCATTTTGCCCATCACCCCCATTTCCCTCCCTTGGGGCAACCATCAGTTTGCTCTCTGTATTTATAGACCTGATTCTGCTCTTTGCTTGTCTGTTCTGTTTTTTAGATCCCCACATATAAGTGAAATCATATGGTATTGTCTTTCTCTGGCTCATTTCACTTAGCCAAATACCCTCTAGGTCCATCCATGTTGTTGCAAATGGCAAGAGCTCATTCTTTTTTGTGGCTGAGTAATATTCTATTTTTTTAAACATACACTATATCTTTATCCATTCCTCTATGGATGGACATTCTGGCTGCTTCCATATCTTGTCTATTGTAAATAATGCTGCTGTAAATATACAAGTGCACATATCTCTTCAAATGAGGGGTTTTGTTTTATTTGGGTAAACACCCAATAGAAGCATTATTGGACTGTATGGTTTTTCTATTTTTAATTTTTTTAGAAACTTCCATAACGTTTTCCACAGTGCTTGTACCAATTTATATTCCAACCAACAGTGTACAAGGATTCCTTTTTCTCCACTTACTATTTTTTGTCTCTTTGATTCTAGCCATTCTGACATGTGAAAGATGATATCTCAATGTGGTTTTGACTGGTATCTCCCTGATGATTAGTGATGTTGAACATTTTTTCATGTGTCTCTTGGCCATCTGTATGTCTTCTTTGGAGAAACGTCTATTCAGGTCCTCTGCCCATTTTTAATCAGATTACTTGAGTTTTTGGTGTTGAGTTGTATAAGTTCTTTAAATAATTTGGATATTAACCCCTTCTCAGATCTATCATTTGCAAATATCTTCTCCCATTCCGTATGCTGCCTTTTTGTCTTGTTGATGGTTTCCTTTGCTGTGCAAAAGCTCTTTATTTTGATGTAGTCCCAATGGTTTGTTTTTTCTTTGGTTTCCCTTGCCTTAGGAAATATATCCAGAAAAAATGTGCTATGGTTAATGTCAGAGAAGTTACTGCCTATATTCTCTTCTAGGACTTTTATGGTTTTAGGTCTCACATTTAGGTCTTTAACCCTCTTTGAGTTTAGTTTTATGTGTAGTATAAGACAGTGGTCCAGTTTCATTCTTTTGCATGTAGCTATCCACTTTTCCCAGTACCATTTATTGAAGAAACTGTCTTTTCCCCATTGTATATTCTTGCCTCCTTTATCATAGATTATTGGTCACATGCAGTTCTTAAACAACACTGGAAAGGAGAATGAAACTATCACAACTGGTTTGGATTTAACAAGATTCACCCTGGAGACCAGAATGAACTGAAGCACATAGCCACCTGACTTCTGAATACAATGTGTTCTCTTCAAAGGGGTAGGAAGTGACTGCTGATAGACAACAATACATTATATATAGCAAAGAATACTGTTTATCCTACCAAGTCAAAAGAGGGTCTGTCTCAGGTAAGGTTTCCAAAAGCAGAGCCTGAGATGATTTCCTGTAGGAACACTCTCAGGAAAAGGGGACTGAGGGAAGCAGGATGGAAGACAAATTGCTAAGCAAGGTAGAAGGGATCTCAGCTGGGCTTTTCCTTCAGCCTGATTCCATGGGGAACCCGAGCATGAGTCATACCACAGAGTTGGTTCATACCTTAAGGAGGCTAACTTTTTGTACCCTATTTTCAGTCAGTCATGGGTGAATTGCTGAGAGGGGCATAAACTTCATGACAAGGTGACCCTTTCCAATGAGAGGCATTTTCTAGAGAAAGGCACAGTGAGGAGTCATCTGCAGCCAACACTCACAGCATCCGAGATGAGTGTACCAGTCTAGTAAAAGAGGTCTGGATGAAGGACTAACAATGACACCACAGAAACTGCCACTGGAAATAGAGCCAAGGACTGAAAACCTTAACCGGCCTCCAAAATGGTACCCTCCCCAAGATGCCCGGCACACTGGGCTTCTGGTTTCTCCTATAGCAGGATAATTACAGAAAGTTCTGTGAGCCCAGGCCACTGAGCAAACACCTATGTTTCCTCTGGAAGAGCCCAAACCTACTCGTATGTTCTAAGGTCCAGTACTTAGCTCCCCATGTTACAGCCTAGGTTCCAGGTATTACTTCTACAGCTTTTACAGAACCTGGAACCCAAGATGAAAAGCATTTCCATATTCATAACTGCCCTGCAACACCCCTCTGTCCACCTCTGGAAGGTGCTGCAAGTCCCTTAAGTAAGATAACAAGCTTCAGAAACTGCTCGTCTGGCTCTCTTTGTGGGTTGAGTTGTCCTATCCTTGATGTGGAGAAGGCATCTGAACTTGGAGAGTGGCTTGTTTCTCATCTAGTGACATCAGCCTTCAGGGATTAGATGAATCACATGGAGCCTGTGGCCTGGTCTTAAGCCTACAGAGTATCACTCAACCCACACACTTTCAACAAACCTTCCACTGCCAATACTCCGATAGGAAAAGGTTAAGCAACTCCCCACTTCCAAATTTCACTCTAGATTTCCTCTGGGTGGAGGAGAGCCGAGTTACAATAATTCCCCTTTTTGACGAGAAATGGAAAGACTTTAGAGGAAACCAAGACAATGAACAAGTCTTTCCAAATAATCTATTTTAAAAATCATGGGTGGAATTGCAATGCACAGATTAATTTCCTCTTAAAATATAGCTGGATTTCAAACATAGGAAGAAAGGAGGCTTGAACAAATCAATTCTGACAGAAGTTAAAGGATTTTAAAACAACTTGAGTGCTCTGGCCACTATCTACAACAGGAAATGGAAAGAATTCTAAAGCCCACCAATAATTAATATTAGAGAAGTCAGCAAGTATTTGAAACAAGAACAAATATTTTGTCTTATATTTTAACTTCCTGCATGTATGTCTTATTCTCCCTGTATTTCAGGAATTCTCTTCCAGGAAGGTCTGACTCAGCCTCACCCTGTACACCCACCCCCAACCCTGTTCCTTGCACACAAGAGACACTCAATCAATACTGGTTGAATTTACGAGTAAATAAAATCAGCACAAATTTAAACCATTTTATGATCTGCTACCACCATCATTCATAGTATAACTTATCACTTACCCAACTAAGAAAAATATTGGAACAAATCTTCTTAACACTTTAACACCTTATATATAAATGACTTGCCAAAAAACAAGCTAAATGGTAAGGCTTCTAGGAGAAAACTCTGTTCCCTAATGCACATCAGTATCTGCAAATAATTGAGGGTAAAGAGAAATTCTTTACGTAAGGATGCCCTCTACTGGGAAACACTCTTTTCCACTGCATACAAAAAGACAATCTTTCTCCATTGACTTACCTACCATTCACATTTCTTATCAAAGCAGAAAAAGGTCACATGATGTGAGCCTGAAATCCTAAAGTGTCAAACACAGATGAACAATCTTAAAATGCCATCATTCTCATTTTAGATAGAATCATCTCAAATTAAGGGTGACTCTTGGACAATGGACAGTGGCACAGGGTGCAGGGGTGAGGGGAGCTGCAGAGTTGAAAATCTGTGTATAACTTTCAATTACCCAAAAACTGAACTACGAAGAGCCTAATGTTGACCAGAAGCCTTACCAATATCACAGTCAACCGAAACACATTCTGCGTATATATGTATTATTTTTACCATAATACCTATAATTTTCTTGAATTTTTCCATATTTCTAGGCTACTGGGTTCCTCCGCAAACTTTTTCAAGTTGTCACAAATTTCCAAAATATTTTTTCCAATATATTTATTGAAAAAAATTCACATATAAGTGGACCCATGCAGTTCAAACCCATGTGGTTCATAGGTCACCTGTAAAGCACTAGATGAAGCAATCTTGGGAGATAAAGTTTGGAGAGAAAATGGAATTCAGCTTCTGGAACTGAATGAACATTTTCTTTGTGCCCAAATTTATCCCCTCAATGTTAAGACTGCCTGATCTCTGCAGATTTGTTTAGGATTAGAAGCAGTAAGTCCAGCCTCTGGCATTTGAATTCCATCCTACAGAAATTGTATTCTTTTTTTTTTTTTTTCATTGTACTTCAACTGAAAGGGAGATTGCTCCCTTCCAGGACTAAACTGAACTTAGTATTGTTAAAAACTGACTAGTCATTGGGTTTTAAAGCCTTGATGGATTTTTATTTGGTGTTCTCCCTCTCCTCCCACCTTCTTTCTCTATCTCCTTACTCGGTTTGAATGTTTTAGTGTCACATAAAAGAATGTTCCTAGGAGGCCTCCTTTGGTGGAGATTTTCACATCTCCCTCTGCTCTGCAAGGCTGCCTAGAAATTTTCTCCTCCTACTGAGACGCGAAACAGCAGGTTATGAAGGATTAAAACCAGCAGCCCAGCAGCCCTAGCACCAACAGGCAGAGTTCACGCAAAAGGGCTAAAACCATAGCAAATTCTAAAGTGGGATACAACCTGGGTATGCCCAGCGGTGGCTGGAATGGACAACTTCTGACTCAGAAACAGGTTCTGAAGTTCCCCAAAATATTCAAATCCACCTTTCCAATTTGGATTGGAGAAAATAATTAAAGAACAGTCCCTTAGTCCTCAGGATGAGAACAATGCCTCAGGGGCACCCTTCTTCTAGGGGAAAAAAGAGGGTCTCTATGCCATATCTCTCATCTCCTGCCCCTCCCTGATGCTCTGACTCCAGCCTACCCTCTTCCCATCCCTTCAGAGGAAACTCCGATAGGAAGTTTCCTTCCTTTCCTTCAGTCCATTTATCTGGGAAATTGAAGCCAAGAGTTGCTTGCAAATCTCACAGAGGTTTAGCTGTGGTTTAGCTAAGGTAGTTGGGGTTAATGACACAGGAAAGTGTACAGTCTTCCTGGAGACTGGTCAGTAGGATTGTCTGGATAGTATATTGTCTGTCTATAGAAAAGTTTGGCTGGCTATCCACCCAAAGTTCCCACAGGGACATGTTCATGATCTTTGTGAATCTCATAAGGTCAAGCCTGGTCTTCAGCCTCTTCAGGCTCAATACTTCATCTCATCAGCACACTGAGAATGAATCCAACCAGGCATCACTTGGGGAGCTTATAAAATTAGGACATTTGGGTCATGCCATCAGAGATTCTGACTTAACTGGTCTGGCTTTGTAGCCTGTCATTAGGATTTCTAGAAGCTCCCCAGTTGATTATAAAGGGTGACTGAGATTAAGGACCACTATCTTAGAGATAGACTCATTAACATCATAACTGCAAGTTCAATGCATTTCACTCCAGTCACGGATTATTATTAATGACACAGGTACTGAAATTTGAATGAGCAAACACTTAACAAAAAAAAAAAGAAAGAAAGAAAGAAAGAAAGAAAGAAAGAAAGAAAGAAAGAAAGAAAAAGGAAGGTTCCCAAGTTTGTCATGTTAGCTCACTGAGTAAAATAACTCTAAGTATTAATCACCACAGCATTGCTCCAGCTGAGAACCAGATATCCCTACTTAGAGGTCACAAGGGATGGATATCTCCAGATGTATGGGTAAGCAGCCCAGATTGTTGGTTTCCAATTCTCAGAGAGAAAGATTGAGCAAAAATTCCTTTTATTGTAAGCTCACAACACAGAAAGAAAGAGGACAAGAATTGGCTTCATCAGAAGAAGAAAGAAACTTGGTGGTAGGGATAACCACGCAATTTACAATCTACATCAATTCAATGTAACTTGGTCCATGACCTTCCTCCAAGAGACACAGAAAGTATCTCTCCTGGCATTTAAATTTTTGCAACCACACTGAAATGTATTTCAGCCACATTAAAGTTAAAACTAAAATACACATACATACCTTCATTTCTAAAAAATATAAAGAATGCCTAAAAATCAATGCAAAGGTCAGGCACTCTAACAGAAAAATTGGCAAAAGACTTGAACAAGCACTTTACAGAAAAAGGATATTCAGATGGCAAATATATTAAAAGGTGTTCAGTCATCAGATCATTATGAAACCATAATGCCATACCAAGACATACCCACTAGAATGCCTAAAATAAAAAAGACCAAAAACACTAAGTGTTGAAGAGTAAGAGGAGCAACTAGAACCCACAGACATTGCTGGAGGAAGGATAAGTTGGCACCACCACTCTGGAAAACTGTTTGGCACTACCTATGCCTCCCCTGGGTTCCAGTGATTCTACTTCTAGTCATACACTCAACAGAGATGCTTACGTGTGTTCACTAGGAGACTTGTACAAGATTTTTCATTTCAGCACCGCTTTTAGTAGCCAAAAATTAGAAATTATAGTAATAATAAAATGGGTGAATAAACTGTGGTTTAGTCATAAAATGGAATTTTATTCAGCAGTGATAATAAATGAACATGGATTAATCTCACAGACAGAATAGGGAGAGAAAGAAGCCAGACACTAAAGAACATATTGCATGATTCCATTAAAAGAAAAAAACAAAAAAACTCAACAATAGTTGAAACAAATCTCTGGTGTCAGGAGTGAGATAATGGTAGCCTTGAGGAGGTAGGAAATGACTGGAAGGAGTGTAACAGGGCTTCTGAGGGCCTGATGATGCTTGATTTCCTAATATGGGTACTGGCTTCATGAGTGTGCTCAGACTCTGAAATTCCTTAAGCTACTTAATTATGCTATGGGCCCTTCTTTATACTATAAGAATAAAAATACACAAACAGATATACAAATACATACACATACTTCATGGCTGCCCTGTTTTTATTTCTCTGAAGTTTTCCTAGAGAAGTATTTACCAAAGTGTTAAAGGAGTGGATGAGTTTGGGGCCCTGAGGAGCAGATGCCAAGGCAAGATTGGACATGCAAGAGATCTACAAGGGGAAACACCTGTAAAGAATCAAGAGGAAAGGGACAGAAGGCAGGGAGACCCTTCAGACTGTGACAAAGTTCTAACATCTATGAAAGGAGAAAAGGAAGGAAGGACTGGGTAGGATGATCCTTCAGAGCACAATGCAATTCTATGAAAACTCAAGGCAGGTCACTGGGGAGACCCTTAGCCAAACCTGTAATCCTATATCATGCAGGTACCATGGCCCTGCCACACTTAGCAGCAGGTTGCAGCCTGGTGGCAGTGTGGTCTGGCTGTGATGGGAACAGAGGGATGGTAGCTGGAAGTGACCGTCAGCAATGCCCCCAGAAGCAGGCTCTCTGGAGGAGTGCTGGCCACCACAGGAGGCATACACAAAGAATGCTCTTTGAGACATCATTTGCACCAGAAACAATGTAAGCAGCCTCAATAGTCTATTGCTAAGGAAGTAACAAGATAACTAAATATCCACATTGTAGAATATCCACACAGTGGTTAAAAGGAACCAGACCTGTGTGTGTGTGTGTGTGTGTGTGCGCGCGCACAAGCACGCACCAATGTGAATAGCTAGATGTTCAGGACATATCAGAGAGTTAAAAAATAATACATGGTAGAAATCTTTTTTTTTCCTTCTGTGACTACCAAAGACCCTGCTTTAATTCTAAAAAGGTTTACTCCTTATGACTACATGTCTAAGAATACAGATAAACTGTCATGATTTTCCCACTCTATAGGTGCATTTTTAAATACTGCACATTCGAAGCAAGTATCCACATAAGACATTATTCCTTTAGCTGCCTTTGGGAAACTCATGAATTGGTGTGCTATTTTTCATCATTACCTTTCCACTGTCCCTTTCTCAGACATTATTTGCCTTAGACCTTTGAAAATGTATTTCAACAGTTCGTATCTTTCAAGAAGAGAATCAGCCATTGCTATCAATGGTCTTTCAAAGTTTTGGTCTTTGTCTGTACCCTGATTTCCACCTTTGAAATTTCATCCTTTTCCTTTGTCCATTTGCTCCTAAGAAGAAGATATTCATTGAGGCACCTGGGTGGCTCAGTAGGTTAAGCATCTGCATTCAGCTAAGGTCATGTTCTTCCGGTCCAGCCCCATGCTGGGCTCCCTGCGTCAGGCTCCCTGCTTGGCGGGGAGCCTGCTTCTCCCTCTCCCTCTGCCTGCCCCTTCCCCCTGCTTGTGCATACTCTCTCTCTCTCTCTCTCTCTCTCTGTCCAGTAAATAAATAAAATCTTAAAAAAAAAAAAAAAAGATACTCATTTTATTTTGGGGTCTTTGAACTCCAAAGTGTTGTGTTTTGTTTGCAAAAATCATGCTATATACTGGTGAATTTCTCCTCCTGATTTTTTTTTTTTTAGGCCATTTGGTTTCTTTTTCTAGAACTTGGAAGCATTTGCTCTGGATAGCTCCCTTTCTGCCATCTCGGTCCCTGCCACACCTTCCCTCTCCTACTATGACCAGTTTTACACATCTCCCAGGTGGCTTGTTGACACAAGCAGCCAAGAACTAGAGCCATTTACTTACAGTTAATCATGGATAATAAGAGCATGGGCCCTGGTATCAGACCTCCCTGGCTTCACATCTTGTCTCTGCCACTTACTAGCTGAATAGCTACAGCCAAGTTCATGAAACCAATCCTCACCTGAAAATGGGAAGAATGACAGCAATTACCTCTAAAGGGTATTATGAGGCTCGAATGAGAAAATTTCACATACAGTGCTGAAAGCTCGACGGGCCACTCATCCAGTCAACAAGTCACAGAACACATCTTTAATAGTTTGGGGCATTAAATCAGCACGTTATCAGAGGTGTGGCCCTGGTGGGAAAGGAAAAAAGTGCTTTGCGTTTCTTTAAAGCAAAGGAGGTGGTAGTCATTCTCTTTATTTGGCAAGAAGCACCGGGAACAGTTCCATACACCTGCAAAGTGACCACATTCTCGTTCTTCAGTTCCTGGAGACCTGGACAGAGTTGAGAGAACCATGACTCAGCAGAGCAATGTTCCATCTGCCAAGTCAGGATGTCACCATTCCCGAATCTCAGCAGGAAACAGAATCCAGGGTGCCTCAAGTACAGTGGATTCCAAGCAATTAAAAGAAAGAGCAAAGGATTGTGATTTTAACACATCATGTTTACAACATTTGTCATTGAAATGGGCCGGCTGCTCACAGGGACCATAAATAGTTCTGTCGTTTCTCAATTTCCAGCTCTCACATTTAAAACACTTTTTTTTTTTTAGATCAAAACAATAAAAACAGAAAGATCAGAAGATGATATATGACAGGATGTTAGGCAACGACGAATGACCTTTTAATACACACACTCACTTAGTCATTGCTCCGATGGTCGGCCTTTCAAGTCGAAATTACAAATAATTCCGTCCGCCAGCAAATCACAAACAACCCACTTATCAAAAATAGTCAAATAAATCTGTCAGTCATTAGGGGTTACAAGGCATTTGTAAATGTGGCAGACTTCCCAATGTAACAAGCCCCCTAACGCCCTCGACTGTCTCTCAGGAAGAGAAAAAGCAAACTATTGAACGGTTGCCGGAGACTTGGGAGATTCCAAAGACTGACACGGCAGCCAAGGGGTCAACAGAAGCCAAGGAGGCCAGCTGCAGGCTGCAGGCTCAGCACTTGGCCACCACCCAGAGACTGCTTTTTCTCAGGACCCACCTGTCAGACAGGCTGTGCAGGTGTTGGCTGAACAGCGGCTTGGCCTCTCCGGCGCGTCCATTATTCCTAAAGAGAGAGGGCTATAAAAGAGGGACCAGAACACCCATCTGGAGCCATGGACTCATTGAACTTTTAACCCAGAAAAATCTTTAATGACCCATCTAACCCACCCCCTTTATTTAAGTCAGGACAAAATGGCATCCTAGGAAGATCATAGGCTTTGCCTGAGATTCACAAAGGCAGAACCCAGAACAGACCCTAGACCGCCCAACCCCAGCCATTTATTGGCACTGTAAGAGACAGTAAAGCAAGGGAAGAGACACAACCCGTCTTCAAAGATGCTATCAGATGACTCAGTGTGAAGAACCTTCCATAAAAGGCATGCTCGAAAAAAATGGTAGTGCTTACCCTGCTTCCAGGTAAAATATGACATTCTAGCTGGTGGATGATCATCTTAACAACTGCAATGTCAAACAAGTTTGAAATAGGTTGCTCCCTCATATATTTTTAACCAAAAAAGGTCATTTAATTGAAATAAACTATCAAAACTTTAGATGCATTTATAGAATTTTTTTTTCAAATTCCAATGACTGGTGAAGGAGAAAGTTTCTGACTGATTTGCCAAAATAAACATTCATGTGACTGGTCCAACCAAACATGTTCCAGAGCCAGTGCTTGGCAATCAAAATTGCCTTCCAGAGAGCTCCTGCCTGAAACATTTTTTTAGCCTTCCTTTTTACAGGTCACTCAAGCATGTTTCCTCTTTTTCTTCTTGTTAAGTTCTCATAAGATGGCATGGTGTGTTCATTTTCTTTCTCACTCCTGTACCTAACAGGTGGACTTATAGTGTCAAGCCAAAGGCTTGAGAATCAATCACTTAGATTTAGATTTCCATTTGGGGGACTTGAGGGAGTTGTGTAAAGTCTCAGTTTCTTTTTCTTTCAAATGGGTATAATAATAGATTTTATCCATAGGGCTGTGGTGATGATTAAGTTAAAGGAATGACATCAAGCAGCTGTTGGCAAGGATGTGGAGAAAAGGGAACCCTCATGCACTATTGTTGGGAATGCAGCACTATGGAAAACAGAATGGAGGTTCCTCAAAAAGATAAAAACAGAATTGCCATATGACCCAGTAATATTACTACTGAATATTTACCCAAAGAATATGAAAACACAAATTTGAAAAGATATATGCATCCCTATGTTTATTGCAATGTTATTTACAACAGTCAAATTATGGAAGCAAACCCAGTATCCATCAACAAATGAATGAAAAGAGATATGGTGTGAGAGTGTGTGTGTATACATGCAATGGAAAACTAATCTGCCTTAAAATAGAATGAAATCTTGCCCTTTGCAACAACATGGAAGGACCCAGAGGGTATAATACTAAGTGAAATAATCAGAGAAAGACATATACCATATGATTTCACTCATATGTAGAGTGAACTGAAGAAACAAAACAAGTAAACAAAGAAAAAAGAGACAAGTACAAAACAGACTCAAATACAGAGAACAAACTGGTGGTCACCAGAGGAGATGTGTGAGGGGGGGATGAGTAAACTAGATGAATGAGAGTAAAATTATACTTATCATGAGGTACAGAAATGTTGAATCAATATAACACTATGTTAATTATACTTGAATTTAAAAATAAATTTTAAAAAATTGAAAACAGGGGAACCTAGGTGGCTCAGTGGGTTAAAGCCTCTGCCTTCGGCTCAGGTCCTGATCCCAGGATCCTGGAATCGAGCCCCGCATTGGGCTCTCTGCTCAGCAGGGAGCTTGCTTCCTCCTCTCTCTCTACCTGCCTCTCTGCCTACTTGTGATCTCTATCTGTCAAATAAATAAATCAAATAAATAAATAAAATCTTTTAAAAAAATTGAAAACAAAAAAAATAATAATAATAAAAGTAAAAATTGAAAAATAACAATGCCACCAAGAATTCTTAAGTTTATTCTGTGCCAGAGACTGCTATGCCGTAAGAATTCAGTAATGGTAAGTGACCTCAGTGGAGCCCAGAAGAGAGATGAGCCCTAAAAAAATAATCACATAAGGAAATGTATAAAGATGACTCATCTCCATGAAAGGCAAATCGAGTGAAAAAGACAAAGATGTTAGTGAGGGGCACCTGGGTGGCTCAGTGGGCTAAGCCTCTGCCTTCGGCTCAGGTCATAATCCCAGGGTCCTGGTACTGAGCCCCACATTGGGCTCTCTGCTCAGCAGGAAGCCTGCTTCTCCCTCTCTCTCACTCTGCCTGCCTCTCTGTCTATTTGTGATCTCTGTCTGTCAAATAAATAAAATCTTTTTAAAAATCCTTTTTAAAAGATGTTAGTGGGACGCCTGGGTGGCTCAGTTGGTTAAGCGGCTGCCTTCGGCTCAGGTCATGATCCCAGCGTCCTGGGATGGAGTCCCACATCGGGCTCCTTGCTCGGCAGGGAGCCTGCTTCTCCCTCTGCCTCTACCTGCCTCTCTGTCTGCCTGTGCTCGCTCTCTCTCTCTAACAAATAAATAAATAAAATCTTAAAAAAAAAAAAAAGATTTAAAAAGATGTTAGTGAGAATTTTCACAACATGCATGTAAAGCAGAGGCAGCAAGAAAGCCATATTTGTCCCCACATGATGTTTTCTTTGGGAGAAGCAGTAAGCTGGTGAGGCCCATAACTGGGGATGGATCATATCAGCATCCATTGGATTTGTTCTTATCCCAACTCCTCCCAGAAAGATGGTCCAGAGTCTCCCCCCAAAGCAGAACATCTTGAAGATGCCACATGTAGTCCCAAACCACATGAAGAGGCCATATCATATTCTCGCCTGGACCCTAAGGGAGTCTGCTGGTCACCTAAATGGCATCAGCTGAGATTTCGTACTGCCCTTATTCTGCCTCAAGTGGCTTACATGGAATAATGACACAAAGGCAGAAAATAAAGGAGATGGGGGTGACTGGGTCACCTGGGGGCTATTGCTTTTGGAAAGATGGTCCAAGCAGAATTGTGAGAAACTCTGAAAGTGCCTCAGACAGCAGCCTCACCAGGAGGGACTTGCAGAAAAAGAAAAAAATTCCAGTTTTTTTTTTTCTCCAAATATCTGACCTATTCCACTTTGTTTTTAAAAACTGTTAAATTAGACTTTTAAAAATAAAATACGCCCAAATGAGAGAAATTTATTCAACTGCCTGGAGAGACAGAGGGGGTTTATTTTAACAGAAAAAGCTTTCCATGTCTCTTTCTGCTTCTCATTTCTCTGCTTTAGGACCAAGAAACATGGCCATCCCCTGGAATGCCCCCATTTGAGAGAATTCCCTAGCAGCGGGCTCATAGGAGCTGTCTCTGGAGGTCAACCAGTCTCCTGCAGCTGCTCTCCTCCAAGGCCCACAGGCATGGAGTACGAAAAGGTCAGGCAAAGCGGGGAGGTTTGTGGCATTGCCTTATGTTGGCATCGCCCCGGGGCCAGGACTTGTCCAGCAGGAGCAAATTCCAGTGAGCCCAGATCCCAGAACAAGTGTGCTTTCCCAATGATTTCTGCCAACTCCGCTTTAAACTGACGGATGCATGTTTCTGATGGCTGGAAGCCTGCCAGTGCTGGAATGTGCATGCATGTGCGTGTGTGTGACAGAGAGAGAGAGAGAGAAACAGCCTGAGAGAAACCAGGTCCCAAGCTGATGTTTTATAAACACGGGGCTGATGACATGACAAGAGGGCAAGTCAGGAGAGACAGGACATCAGAGAAAGAAATGCCCCAGAAAGCTGAGTCTCCTTGCTGCCATGCTCGAGCCACAGGTTCCAGGAAAATGGAGCGTGGCTGTCTTAACACCGACAGAAGGACCTTGTAACACTTCTCAGCTGTCACATTTGTCACCGCACAGCACTCGGAGGCAGGTGGAATCGTTCCCGTTTAACAAATAAGGAAGCTCTGGTCCCTGAAGCAGTAAGAGCTCCCTCAAGCCAGCCTCCAGTCTCCTGATGCAGCGCCACTGTATGTATTCGACCACCTTCTGGGTCCTAGGACGGAAATGTCTAAGCCGATGTGCTGCTCCCACCTTCATATGGCTGTGATCTCAGCCCCGACATGTAAAGAGCTTGGAAGACATCACTCCCATTCTTATACACGAAGCTGGATAAACAGAAAATCAACACTTTTCTTAGACTTATCAGGAAACTGAAGTCATGGGGCAAACTACCACCTCAAAATGTGAAGATACAGGGATGTCTGGCAGGCTCAGTCAATGGAGCACGCAATTCTTGATCTCAGGGTTGTAAGTTCAAGCCCCATGTTGGATGTAAGGATTACTTAAACAAATAAAATATTTTTTAAAAAAATGAAGAGACAGACACATCCAGAGAAATACAGCAACTGAGAGAGACTTAAATGAAGCAGATGCCAATGGAGGCAGAAACTGGTGGGAATATTTATTTTTTTTAAAGATTTTATTATTTATTTGACAGACAGAGATCACAAGTAGGCAGAGAGGCAGGCAGAGAGAGAGGGAAAAGCAGGCTCCCTGCTGAGCAGAGAGCCTGATGCGGGGCTCGATCCCAGGACCCTGGGATCATGACCTGAGCTGAAGGCAAAGGCTTTAACCTACTGAGCCACCCAGGTGACCCTGGTGGGAATATTTAAATGAGGGTTTTGATGAATTCCTGGGGACTGAGTGTGGACCAGCGTAAGAGCAAGAAACTGCTGGGGTTAAAATCAAAGAGGATCCCCACATTGCCATAAGGTTTCCCTCCAGGAACCCCACCAGGTTCTCAGGCTGACGATCTGGGTAGGTTTTCCTTGTGGCTCGTGCAAGGGGAAGAGTCATGATAGGGAAATGTACTCAGGACGTCATCATACTCCAGACCCTCCTGCTCCTGTCCCATCTAAAGGGGAAAAAAACCATAGTCAACAGGGGATAGGGCTTCAAGGAAAAGACTGGGAATGCTGCAGCCCTGGAAGGGGGTGGGGGTCGTAGTAGGTGGTAGAGCTGTACCACTGAAGGAGGTCACACTTGTGGAGGTCACACTTGTGGAGGTCACACTTGTGGAGGTCATGACCACAAGCCACAGGCCTACTAAAGATGGGGACTTCCCAGCATACGATAGAAAACTCTCCTTGCTATAAGGCTCCAGGATAAAAACAGTGGGTTACAGCTCAAAGAGCCCTAAGGCACAGACTCTTTCTGAATGAATGTAGACATGCTCCAAAGCCAAGAGAAAAGACAAAATAAAAACACTAGAAGAATTTGAAGCCTCTGGTACCACAGCTACAACAAATATAAAACACAGTCCAAATCCTCGCCCAATTAACATAAAACCTCATGCTAAAGATTGATTTACTTCAGTTCCTCTTCCCCAGTACATGTTCAGCTTTCAATAAAAACTACAATGCATTCAAAAGACAAGAAAAAACAGCCCAAAGAGACACAGCAATCATGAGAACCAGACTCAGATAAAACACAGATGTTGGAATTATCAGACAGGGAATTTTAAATAACTGTGATTGATACGTTAAGGGCTTTAATTTAAAAAAAAGAAGAAGAAGAAGAAGAGGGGTGCCTGAGGGGCTCAGTGGGGTAAGCCTCTGCATTCAGCTCAGGTCATGATCTCAGAGTCCTGGGATCGAGCCCCACATCGGGCTCTCTGCTCAGTAGGGAGCCTGCTTTCCCCTCCCTCTCTGCCTACTTGTGATCTCTCTCTCTGTCAAATAAATAAATAAAATCTTAAAAAAAAAAAAAGAAGAAGAAGAAGAAAAGAAAAAGAAGAAGAAGAAAACAATATGCAAACATGGGTCAGGTAAGCAGAGGGATGGAAACTCTTAGGAAAAAGTCAAAAGAAAATGTTAAAAATCAAAAACATGGTCAAAGAAATGAAGAATGTCTCCAACAACATAAGAGCATCAACTGGGACAAGAATTGAACATAGATCAGTAGAAACTTCTCAAACTGAAATGCAGAGAGAAAAAAAAATTTTTTAAAAAAAGGAAAAAACAGCCAAGGACCAAGGACTATGGGACAATTTCAACAGGTATAACATAAACATAATTGGAATGGTCTTCCAACTCTGTATGAAGGAGAAGAAAAAGAGAGTGGAGCAAAAGAGATGTCTGAACTTATAACAGCCAGAAACTGTCCAAATTAATGGCAGACACCATGAGATAAACACAAATAAAAACTGTATTATTATGTTATATTATATGATCTTCAAACTGAAAAATAAAACAAAGACAAAAAGAAAATCTTGAAGGAAGACAGAAGAGGAAAAAAAAACCTAACCTATAGAAGAATACAGATAAGAATTACTATGGACTTCCCATCAGAAATAAGACATTCAAGAAAACAGTAATATCTTTAAGTCTGGGGGGAAAGAATCACCAACCTAAAATTCTATATCCAGCAAATTACCTTTCCAAGTGAGGAGAAATGAAGGCTTTTGCATAACCCCCCCACAAAAAAAAAATAGAAAACAGAAAACTGAGAAAACATATTCTTGTCAGAACTTCCCTGCAAGAAATGTTAACAAAGGAATTCTTCAGGCAAAGGAAAAATTATGTCAGTCAGAAACTGCATAAAGAAAGAAAGAGGGGGCACCTGGGTGGCTCAGTGGATGGAGCATCCAACTCTTGATTTCAGGTCAGATCCTGATCTCAATGTTGTGAGACTGAACCCTGCACTGGGCTCCTTGCTGAGAATGGCGCCTGCTTAAGATTCTCGGTCCCTCTCCCTTTGCTCCTCCCCTCTGTTTGCTCTGGAAAGAAAGAAAGAAAGAAAGAAAGAAAAAAAGAAAGGAAGGAAGGAAGGAAGGAAGGAAGGAAGGAAGGAAAAGAAAAGAAAGAAAATGTTGGAGAAGGAATAAAGTAAAATATTTTATTTTTTTCATTCTTGATCTAAAATATAGCTGCTTATTTAAAGCAATAATGGTAACAACATATTTGGTAATTATAGCATATAGATAAAAGAAATAAATGACAGCAATGTCACATGAGATAGAGAATGGAATTGGAATACTCTAAGGTACTTGCAATACCTGTGAAGCAGGATAATGCTATTTGAAAATGTACTTAAATTATCTAAAATTATATACCGTAAACTCCAGGGCAACTACTAGAAATACAAAAGATATGCTAATAAGGATAAAATGGAATTATATGAAATGCTCAGCTAAAACCAGAGAAGGCAGAAGAACGGGGAAAGAAACAAAAAGCAAATGTAATTAATAGAAAACATTACAAAGATTATAGGTACAAAACTATAATCACTTTATTGTGAGTGGTGTTAAAAACACAACCCCACTCTATGTTTGCTACAAGAAACCCACTTTAAACATAAAGTCAGGTAGTATATAAATAGTAAAGGCTTAGAGAAAGATCTACCATACTATCACTATCAAAAGAAAGTTGGACTTACCTTACTAATTCCGTTTTTTTTTAAAGATTTTATTTATTTATTTTTCAGAGAGAGAGGGAGAGAGAGCAAGCGAGCACAGGCAGAGGCAGAGGGAGAAGCAGGCTCCCTGCTGAGCAAGGAGCCCGATGTGGGACTCAATCCCAGGACGCTGGGATCATGACCTGAGCTGAAGGCAGCTGCTTAACCAACTGAGCCACTCAGGCATCCCACTAATTTCAAACAATGCAGGATTTGAAACAGGAAGAGTATCAGGATCAAGAGGGATATTACACAGTGATAAAACAATTCTCCAAGAAGACGTAACAATCCTGAATATGTATGTACCCACCAAAGGAGCATCAAAACACCTGAGGCAATCAAAAGCATCAAAACACTGAGCCTGGGTGGCTCAGTGGGTTAAGCCTCTGCCTTCAGCTCAGGTCATGATCTCAGGGTCCTGGGATCGAGCCCCATGTCGGGCTCTCTGCTCAACGGGAAGCCTGTTTCTCCTTCTCTCTGCCTGCCTCTCTGCCTACTTGTGATCTCTCTGTGTCAAATGAATAAATAAAATCTTTACAAAGAAAAAGAATTATTAAAAAAAACTGATAGAACTGGAAAGAGAAAGAAATAAATCCCAAGTTATAATTGGAGACTTCAGTATCTCTCAACAACTGATACATCAAGCAGGTGGAAAGTCAATGAGACTAGAGATGACCTGAATAGCACTACCAAACAACTTGGACTAAATGACATTTGTAGAATACTCTACCCAACAACATCAAAGTACACATTCTTCCCAAGCTCACACAGAACATTCTGGGCTCAAAAACATACCTTAACAGATTAAAAAAAAAATGAAATTCAGACAAAATATGATCTCACACCACACTGGCATTAAATTAGAAAACAATTCCAGAAAAAGAGTCAGAAAATCCCCTAAATATTTGAAAATTAAACAACATACTTCTAAATAACTCATGAGCCAAAGTAGTCGTTTGTCTCAAGAAACGTCTTAAGAGTTATCAATATCAGAAATTAAAAAGGGGTCATCTTTATAGACACATCCCATGGATTTAAAAGGATAATAAGGAATACTATAAACAACCCTGCTCACAAGTTCGATAAATTAAATGACCTGATTCCTTGGTTTAATGAGCCCACAAGTCCTCTATCCATCTTGTTTAAATAAAAATTAGGATTCATGGGGTGCCTGGGTGGCTCAGTGGGTTAAGCCTCTGCCTAAAGCTCAGGTCATGATTTCAGGGTCCTGGGATGGAGCCCTGCATTGGGCTCTCTGCTCAGCTGGGAGCCTGCTTCCTCCTCTCTCTCTCTGCCTGCCTCTTTGATCTCTGTTAGATAAATAAATAAAATCTTTAAAAAAAAAAAAGAACAAATTAAATGCCTCTAGCTTATAGTCTTCATGCTATTTAAATGCATCATAATCTGCCCTTAAGGACTGTGAACATAACCTTGAGACTAAGGCAGAAAAGATCTGTGTCCCATCCGTATCTAGTGGTTAGTTCACTACCTCAGCAGCCCCCTGGGGGGGAATCTGGAACTGGCCCTCAAACCAGGGCAAGGAGACTGGCAGACCCTCCAGATCAGGAAGCCGCAGGTTAAAAGAGCAACGAACCTTACAGGGCTTGTGCTAGGCAGCCCCAAGACGCTAGATCCCCCCACCAGCTGCCAGAATCTTAGAAATTTATATAGAGGTCTTACCTTGGTTCAGTCACAGACGTGGTCCTGATGTCCTCAGCAGTGCATTGCTCTCAAAGCTGTGGCCTGGGGGCGCCTGGGTGACTCAGTCATTAGGCATCTGCCTTCAGCTCAGGTCTTGATCCCAGGGGCCTAGAATCCAGTCCCATCAGGAGCTTTCTGCTGGGAAAGAAATCTGCTTTTCCCTCTAGCCCTCACCCAACTCCTGTGTGTGTCTGGGCGTGCGCATGCGCTCTCTTTCTCTCAAATCAAAATCTTAGAAAGAAAAAAAAAAACTTGCACCCGGGAAAATGGCTCCCACTGTGGGCGGGACATACATTCCAGGATAGGGACTGGGACAAAGGGCCTCCAATTCCCCGGATTCCCAGGGTGAACCTAGCAGTCACGTCCCCTCCATGAGGTCCTCCAAAACTATACCCCTGGCGACAGGCTCTTACAATCTCAGATGCCCCACCCCTCTTCCGTGGTGCCCTGAGGGTCAGCGAGGGGTTTCATTAGCATGGAGGGGGTTCATCGGCACCAGTGATCCGGCTGCACAGGAAGCGGATACTCCAGCAACAATCCAGGCAGGTGCAAGAAAAAACACAGGTTATCATAATGGTCCCTAAAATAAGTAACAATGTCTCCACCAAGTGCCCCATGATTTGAACCACTGATTCAATAGGTCCCCTGGGCTGGGGATTGGATCACTCAGAGTGTACACTTGTGTCCTCATGTGATGTCATAAAGATGACACACCAGCAGACTCATCAGGTATGAACACACAACGTTCTAGTTGGATAATGGCACACGTGCCTCCTCTCAAGGCAATAATAACATCCAAGGACATTCCGTTTTGGAGGACGGCTTTGCTCGGCAGAGACATTTCAGTGTTCAATCAAGACAGACTTTGCTGGCTACCAAATGCATGACTCTCTCAAGACTGTGTCCTTGAAAACAGTTCCCACCATGAGAGCAGTGGGCAGAACATACAATTTACAATTTTAGTCGTTATCATATTCACCCCTGAATACCCTTGGAGCTCCATTGGGTCCAAGTTAAAAAAAGAAAAACTCTAAATAACCCCTTCATTGTTCAGAAGAGAAGGCAGATGGATTTTTCCAAGGCCACACAGTATGTAATGGGCACAGCTGAGGAGAGCACTTTCACTAAAGCTCCAAGGATTAAACCAGCACCAGTATGCCCCAACAAAATGGGAAAGGAAACAATTCAACCAAGGAAAACTGACCGGAATAATCAAGAGCTGAAAAGGTACATTAAAAAGTACTTACCGAGGGGCACCTGGGTGGCTCAGTTGGTTAAGCGGCTGCCTTCAGCTCGGGTCATAATTCCAGGGTCCTGGGATCGAGCCCCACATCAGGCTCCCTGCTCAGCAGAGCCTGCTTCTCTCTCCCGCTCTCCCTGCCACTCTGCTTACTTGTGCTCTCTCTCTAGCTCTCTGTCAAATAAATAAAATATTAAAAAAAAAAAAAGTACTTACCGAGGCGGGGCTAGGTAGGGAGACATAGGGGGCTACATGATCAGGCTCACCCAAAAATTTCTGGGGAAAGCAGAGATAAGGGGACAAATCAACCACCCTGCCCTAGGTGTGCGGAGTGGAGGACCATCCTGCCCTAGGCATCTGTGGTGGGCTGTGTGGGGTGGGTGTCTTTATGGTAATCAACTGTGACCAACAAAGAATAACCAGACCCTAAAAAGGAAGTAAGCCATTGAAGGTGTTGTCTTATCAAGATATTAAAGGATTGAAGTTCCCTGGTTAGCTTTCTATAAGAGATCAACCCTAAAGGCCCTTGCTGGCAACCCTGTCGAGACCCCTCTCACACTCGAGAGCTTTTTCTTTAAAAAAAAAAAAAAAAAAGATTTTATTTATTCATTTGACAGACAGTGATCACAAGTAGGCAGAGAGGCAGGTAGAGAGAGAGGAAGAAGCAGGCTCCCTGCTAAGCAGAGAGCCCAATGTGGGGCTCCATCCCAGGACCCTGAGAATTCTTAGTAATCAGACTTGTGAAATACAATCACGACAGGCAAAGACCCCTCTCTCATCACTTGTCCCCTAGAAGCTACAAGGGCATCCAGAGAAGTCACAAAACCTAGCGCTTTGTCATTGAAAAAGCCTTTAGAGATCTGGCAGACCATTTACAGATGTGGACAAAAAGGTTCATTCATGGGGGGGGGGGTTGTTTGCCAGGCGTGCTTAGGTGGCTCAATTGGTTAAGCATCTGCCTTAGCTCAGGTCATGACCCAGGGTCCTGGGATTGAGCTCTGCTTCCCGCTCCTTGCTCAGCAGAGAGCTTGTTTCTCCTTCTCCCTCTGCCTGCCGCTCCCCCTGCTTGTGCTCTCTATTTCTTTATGTGTCAAATAAATAAAATCTTAAAAAAAAAAAAAAAGTTCGTAGGCGCAGTCAGATGGAGACTAGAGGGAAAGATTTCCAGGCAGAGGCAGAGCCCAGAGTGAAGTGTAGGGCTGGTACGCTCAGAGAAAAGCAAGGAAGCCAGGATGGGCTAGATTGAAGTGAATTCCAGGAGAGGTGGCAGGAGTTCAGAAAGGTGAGGGGGCTGTATGGTGTCTTAACAGCGAGTAAAGGCTGGAGGGACCTTGTATTAGCTTTCCAGGTTTTTCCTACACCACATTATTTTGCTATTACAATTTATTTTACTTTTTTGTTGTTATTATAATTTAGGATACTAAAAAGGAAATTTTGCTCAAGTATTTTTCATGGGAAAGTTTAGTTAAAACCTTCTCAGCAAGATCAGTTTTCAAAAGGAAAATTTAAAAAATACACAATAAGCTCAGAAACAAAAACTTTGAATGGCACAGGAAAAATTGTCAGTTGTGTAAGTTGTGTTTTAGCTCTTAAACACCAACTGTAAAAAAAATTTTTTTGTTCAAATTTCACACAGTTCATTAATTTTTATATATGTTCTCCCAAAAAAGATCCATTTATACAAAGTTAACATATATTATTTATAGGCCTTATGGATGTGTTTTGTCAGTAAGTTTGGTTCCTGCTTTGAAAAGAAAGTAAACAGGAAGTAATAGATTTCAGTGAACTTCCCCATCAGAAAGGAAATAGGATTCATAAAGCATTTTTTATCCCCTCAGTTCACCTCAAAAGCATTATTAAATGATTACTTCAGTGGATAATGGAGTAACTTCATGACCAGGGAAAAATATATTCTATTATTATGCATCAATTTAAAAAATATTTTATATTATAATTTTTATACATTATTGTTACTTATATTTTATTTTTATATTGCATATTATATGCTTATATTTTATATTTTTTATTTTAACTAATGTTATAGTTTACTATTTATACTCTGTTCCTATACTTCATCCTGAACAAAAAGCATTTCTTTATAAAAAGGAGAGGAGATTAGAATTAGGACATCAAATACTAAGTTAACCTAATACATTTCTAAACACAAACAAAATGTCTCCCTACTCTTACAAAAAATTAAGGTATGAGTGGTGCCTGGGTGGCTCAGTCAGTTAAACATTTGCCTTCAGCTCAGGTCATGATCTCAGTATCCTGGGATGAGCCCCCTGAAGGGCTCCCTGCTCAGCGGGGAGTCTTCTCCCTCTCCCTCTGATTTCTGCGTGCTTTCTCTCTCTCTCAAATAAATAAATAAAACCTTGAAATTCAGTGATCAAGTAAGCAGTCTTGAAAGCTTTCTCAGGGGATGCCTGGGTGGCTCAGTTGGTTAAGCAGCTGCCTTTGGCTCAGGTCATGATCCCAGCATCCTGGGATCAAGTCCTGCATCGGGCTCCTTGCTCAGCAGGGAGCCTGCTTCTCCCTCTGCCTCTGCCTGCCACTCTGTCTGCCTGTGCTTGCTCCTGCCCTCTCTCTCTGACAAATAAATAAATTTTTTAAAAAAATCTTAAAAAAAAAAAAGAAAGCTTTCTCAGGAAAGCTTGATAAAACCGTATGTACCTATTCACTTGTGACAAGCGAAGTTGAGCATTAAGATGTGACTTTCAGTCTGATAAAAAAATCTTTGGTCTATTTATATGGTCTTTCTTAAGTTTATTATGCTATCATGAGGAAATAGATTCCTTCTATACTTCAAGTGCTTTTCAAGGAAGCCTCCTCCTTTTTTGAGGAAATATATTAAAGTTTAACATGAAGCCTCTGCATTCCATTTCTTTCTACTTGCAAACCATTGAAAATGCCTATGAATGACACAGCAGTGATCACTGCAACTACTGTGACTTGCTTTAGAGACCTTCATAAGAGGTCAGGCAAAGCTCCTTCCCAGGGTTTTACAAATTTATGTCAGAAGTTTAAAACCCCAAATCCAGGGACGCCTGGGTGGCTCAGTGGGTTAAGCCTCTGCCTTTGGCTCAGGTCACGATCTCAGGGTCCTGGGATTGAACCCCACATCGGGCTCTCTGCTCAGCAGGGAGCCTGCTTCCTCCTCTCTCTCTACCTGCCTCTCTGCCTACTTGTGATCTCTCTCTGTCAAATAAATAAATAAAAATCTTTAAAGAAAAAATAAACCCAAATCCATTAGTGTTTGAAACTCTTCCCTGCCATATGACCAATCCATAGTAGCTATATTTGTCAGGGTAGGCTAATGGCTATAACAAATAACCCTAAAGATCAGTGTCTGAACACAAGAGAAGTATCTCTCATTTATGTAAACTCCAAAACAAGTGTTTCCTATCATCAAGCAATGAGTCCTGGGCAGGAGAGAGGCAGGAGTTAGGCATGTTCATCTCTGCCATCTTCAATATCCAATTATTTGAGGGTGGTCGCCACTCCAGCCAGCCTACTAGAAGGAAAAAAACAAAAACAAAAAACAAAAAACCCATGGTGTTACATAAAAGCTGTAGATGTATCTCTGATTTGCTTCTCCATCAAATTCATTCCTACAAGACATTCATCTGAGTGACTCCCCTGGTGAAACCCCTTCAGTTGCTCCCCATACCCCACAGGAAAGAGAAAAGTCCATATTCCCCACCACAACTTAAGAGTCTGGCTCCTTGCCCAGCTCCTGGCCATTCACACCTCACACAGGGCAGCTCGCCTTCTCTAAAGTTCCCCAGCTGATACACATGCCCTCAGCAAGGATCACGCCATCACCCCTCTTCCTCAAAACCCTACTTCCTATCCAGTGGGCCCTTCTTCCACCAACACCCCTCCATTTTTCAGACTCAATCCATGTCACTTGTGTAGGAGCCCTTATAATCATCCCCAAACACTAACGGGGACTCTGCACATCCCATGTTGTATAGGAAGGGTCTTCTTCTGGGCCAGATTACCTCACAAAATGCCTGAGTTAACAACAGTGATGATAGTAATAATAGAAATAGCTACCCCCAAATGGCTAATGTGCCAAATATCATCCAAAGTGCTTTACATAAATGGATTTGTTTCATCGTCACTACATTCCTATGATGGATCATCATTCCGTTTTACAGATGAGGAAACTGATGTCATGAAGGAAAATATGATGAGACCCTCAGCCAGTAAATAATACAGACACAATTCAAAGCCAAATCCATCTCCAGGGTGTCTGTCCTCTTTATCATATCTATTTGTTTTTGTAGCCATTTCTAAAAGCCATTTCTAAAAGGTATCAGGAAGATACCAGAGACACATGGAAGAAACCTACCCAAAAATGTACTGCTCAGAGAAAAAGGCATTAAGTAAAAACAAAGGAAATCCAAAACAAAGCAAACTATAGACTTTAGTTACGAATAGTACTGAACCAGTAGAACAAATATTGGTTCATTAGTTGTGACAAATGTACCTCAGTAATGTAAGGTACTAACAACAGAGGAAGCTGAGTACAGGGTATACAAGATCTCTCTGTGCTATCTTGGCAACTTTTCTGTGATTGTAGAACTATCCCAAAAGAGGGGCACCTGGGTGGCTCAGTCGTTAACCATCTGCCTTTGGTTCAGGTCTTGATCCCAGAGCCCTGGGATCGAGTCCTGCATCGGGCTCCCCACTCCGCAGGAAGCCTGCTTCTCCCTCTCCCATTCCCTCTTCTGTGTTCCCTCTCTCACTGTGTCTCTCTCTGTCAAATAAATAAATAAAATCTTTTAAAAAAAAGAACTATCCCAAAAGAGAAAGTTTATTTTAAAAAAAACATACTCTGCCAAGTCAAGTTGGTAATCGCAGAATTTCTACAAAGGAAGGACACTGTTTCTTTGGCTTAAGACTTCAACCATTAATATGATTAAAAGAGGGCTTTAATGAATTAAATTAAAAATAAAATTATCAATACATGGTCTTGTCTGTCATTGACTCTCCTCCCAATTTTCTTGGTTTCAGCTCTTGATATGAATCTATTCATAGAAGTTTTCAAAAGGAAGAAAGAGACAGAAGTAGTATGATAGTTCAAAATAAGTCTACATTTGATCCTTGAGGTGGAGCTCATTCTTGTCCCTTTATTTCTAAGAAATATATGTGACAGATGTGATGGTGTGACTTCAGAGATCAGATTGTAAATGGCATGCGGCTTCTGCCTTTCTCTCCCTCTCTCTTAAGTCACCCATTCTCAGGGAAGCCAGCCACCATGTTGGGAGGATACTCCCGAGGCCCCATGAGCAGGTCCACGCTGCAAGGAACTGAGGCCTCCCACGCACATCAATGCACATCTTAGAAGACTTCCCAGTTCATCCCTGAGCTAGCTACAGCCCTTGCCAACATCTCGACCACAGATTCATGAAAGTCTCAGAACCAGAACCACCTGGCTACATCATCCCCAAATTCCTGATGGACACAAACCCTAAGATAATAAATGTGTATTGTTCAAGCTGCTGAGGTTTGGGTAATTTGCTACACAGCAACAGACAACTCCTTATTCACCACTGACCTCCACCAAAGGTAGACCTGTCCTTAAGTGATCCTTAGTCTTGACAAGGGGTCTCATAGATTTTTTTTGTGCCATAGATCTCTTTGTCACTGTATCCGCTTCCTATTGCTGCTATTAACAAATGATCACTGACCTAAACACTTAAAACAACACAAATGTCTTGTCTTACAGCTCTGGAGGTCAAAAGTTCACATGAGGGGTGCCTGGGTGGCTCAGTGGGTTAAAGCCTCTGCCTTCGGCTCAGGTCATGATCTCAGGGTCCTGGGATCGAGCCCCGCATCGGGCTCTCTGCTCAGCAGGGAGCCTGCTTCCTCTCTCTCTGCCTGCCTCTCTGCCTACTTGTGATCTCTGTCAAATAAATAAATAAAATCTTTAAAAAAAAAAAAAGTTCACATGAAACTCACAATGCTAAAACCAAGGTGTTGGCAGGATTGTTTCCTTCTACAGGCTCCAGGGAAGAATCTGTTTCCTTGACTTTTCCAGTTGCTAGAGGCTGTTCACATTCTTCATTGGGGCCCCTTCCATCTTCAAAGCAATCCCTTTACTCTGTTTCAAGCATGACAAAGTCATTAACCCTCTGACTCTGACTCCAACTCTGACTCCCTCTTTCACTTATAAAAACCTTTGTGATTACGTTGGGTCCATCTGGCCTCTCTACGATGTTCTCCCTATTTTAAAGCCAGATGATTAGCCACGTTAATTCTACCTACAACCTTAATTCCCCCTTTGCCATGTAGCATGACATTTCACAGGTTCTAGGGAGTAGGTCATGAATGTCTTTGGGGAGCCATTTCTCTGTGTACCATTAGTCAGTCTGGTGAAATCCATGGAGCCCCCTCAGGATGATGTTTTTAAAGGCATTTCATAATATGCATATGACTACCAAGTAAACCAACCCCACTAAATATGATTATCAAAATACTTTAAAGAGGGGCACCTGGGTGGCTCAGTGGGTTAAGCCGCTGCCTTTGGCTCGGGTCATGACCTCGGGGTCCTGGGATCGAGTCCCGCATTGGGCTCTCCGCTCGGCGGGGAGGCTGCTTCCCTCTCTCTCTCTGCCTGCCTCTCTGCCTGCTTGTGATCTCTCTGTCAAATAAATAAATACAATCTTTAAAAAAAAAATACTTTAAAAGAAAAATATGCACTTCTAACACATGATAAGATCTAACAGTGAATCTAGTAACAATGTTAATTTCAAAGTGGAGATGAGGTATATGTGCTACTTCAAAATCATCTACAATCATGTATTATAAAAATTGTGATTTCTATTGGTGGCAGAGTTCTAGGTAGTACAACTACTACCTACATGTACACCTACATTTATACTCAAAGGAAATGCTACTTTTCTGTTAGAGGTTAGTGATTTTTTTTTCCTACTCAAATTCACATCAAATTTGGATTAAGCTCTGGTTGAGAACCTGGGTAGAATCAAGGAATTTACTTAATTTAAAAGAAATAAATAGGGGGTGCCTGGCTGGCTCGGTTGGTTAAGCATCTGACTCTTGATTTTGGCTCAGGTCATGATTTCAGGGTCCTTGGGTCGAGCCCCTCATGGGCTCCGAGCTCAGCACGGAGTCTGCTTATCTCTGTCCCTCAGCTTCTCCCCCGCCCCTCATAAATAAATAAATAAAATCGTTTTAATAAATAGATAGTACTTCAGCAAATTAAAGTAGAAGGACACCATCTCCTCAGATTTCTGGAAACTGTCCCTTTCAGTTCAATTCAAATTTTATTTAGCACCTTTTGTGTACAGAGACCTCCACATACCCACTATGAGCAAGAAAAACCACAAAATTAATGGAAAGTCAGTGACAATATACAAACAAAGCAAGTATTCTGATAATTTATTGAGGCAAATCTGCCTTCTAACTTAAAAATGGGCATATTTGGGTTCTCAATCTAATGAAATCATACCAGGGTGGGGGAGGGGTAGGAGGAATCAGGAGGTAGATTGGTGAGCATGACAATAGTGACATCTAGTGGGCATCCTGTGCCAAAGCACCTCAAGTACCTACCAAGAAATGCTAGCAAGAACAGAGCACTCAAACATTTATTGAGCACCTATTATAGATTAATATCTCATTTGACCCAAGCCAGCAGCCCACTCGTGTTCATTTCCAGCCCCTGGCTCTATTCCACACGATAATAGCCTCACGTGTACACCTCAGCCAAGTCCCAGACACAAGGTAGGTAAAGAAAATGATTCTGGCTATTCTTAACCTTCTAAAATGAACTGACTGCAGAGTCAGTGCCAAAGCAAAAACTCATGTGGGTTATGAGACTACCAAATCTAGGCAAGGGGTATTTGTTCATGGGGACAAAGAAAAACATGTGCACTCCGGTCGATTATGATGTTGACCCTAGGTTGTGGGGTCATTCACTACTCCACAAACTACTTCCATTCTCTGTTCCCTGTGATCATTCCTATGTCCTTCCTCCAAAAAACACAAGGCACCCTAAAGACAATACAAGGGCTGTGATGGAAGAAAGGAAGGGGGAGAGGTGAGCAGACATGGCTTGGAAGAAGGGAAGGTCCTTTGGCCCTTGGACCTAAAGGTGCACATGCTTGTGACAGATCCACTCTGCAGAGAAAAGGGAGCCCCAGGCACTGTTCCTCTCTGTGCTGAGGTCCTATACCTCATGGCAGGCTGGAGACCCACTGGAAGCTGGGTGTTCAGAGTCCAATGGCTGGAAGAGAGGCCCACGCAGAGATATGTTTGGGACCATCTGTGCAAGGAATTCCTGAGTCTCAGGCACCCAAAACAAGGTCTACAAGGGCAGGGGTGGGCTCCAAGTGAACACTCCTCTTAGCCTTCATGGACTTCTCAGGCAGTGAGAAGCCAAAGGAGAACCATGGGAGAGGGAAGGGAGCTCTTGCCAAGACTTAAGGGTACTACTGCTCTTACAGGGAGAGTTCCCAGCTGGGACCATTATCATGACTGCAACAACTGTTTACACATTCATATAGTCAGTGTGGAAGAAGAGTGGAAGAGAGTAACCACACCTCTCTTTCTAAAAGCCCTCTGAGTACAGCTCTTCTCATACATCACTGGGTTCAGGAATCACCTGGAATCTTGTCAGAACACAGATCCTGATTCAGTGGGTCAGGAGGGGCAGCAAGAACATGAATTTCTAACAACTCCCAGGTGCTGTGGCTGCTGCTTATCTGTGGGCCACACTGTAAGTAGCAAGGCTGTAGGAGACATCATTTTTGTCTGCCTGGCACTGCATTTTCTTGGAGAATCCATCCCACTCCCATTGCATAGGAATCTGCCTCATTCCAAGTGATTCACTTAAGGCTGGTTCTACCCTCCCCAAAACAGGCACATGCCCCAAGCCAGGCTTATGGGAAGCCTTCCCAGGACATTGTCAGAACTACTCAGCATTGCCAACTGTGCATTTGTAATGAACATAGTGAAGGTCATTCTCTCACCAGGTTGAGTCAGCCTGAGAATGACACCATCACAGAAGAAAACATAGCCAAGACATGATGAGAAAGAGGCAGGACTCTGCTGAAATCCTGCATCTAGCCATGCCTCTAAGCTTCTCAGTTGCTAAGTCTTCCTTACATGTCAAGACAAGAGCTAAACTGCCTGAGTTCAAATCCCACCTTTCCCACTTCTTAGCTGTATGATGTTGGGCCAGTTACTTAACTTCCCTGTGCTTCCATTTCCTCATCTGTAAATGGGGATAATTATAGTTCCTTACTCACGGGGCTGCTGTGATGTTTGGTTGATTAACGTATGTTAAATTCTGAGTACAGTGCCCAGCGCATGGTAGGTTCCATAGAAGCATCTACTATTACCACGGCTATCATTATTTTTATTATTATTTTTCCCCAAGACAACCTCCCAGGGAAGGTATGATTTTTATCTTCATCCCCATTTTGTAGATGAGGAGACAGAAAATGATTGTGAGGCAGAATCATTTACTGGACAACACTGCTGAGATAATGTCAACATTCTTCCTCAAACTGTAATGTGGACTCTTCTAATGCTATCTTGCATTATTTAGCTATTTTATTGCTATGCCAACACAAAACAGTGTTATATATATGAAATCCTGTTGTCAAAAATACTTTTCTGTGTATACCCCTCTACAGATAGACAAGAAAATAATGACTGCAGAAATTTATATCCAAGTATTAACAAGGTTATCATTTCTGAATAGAAGCTTATAGTTAACCTTTGTGCGTGTGTCTGGGAATTTTAATTAAGAGACTTCCAAAGACTCAGTAGTTGATAGATGTGGGGTGCCAGAGTTTTCCCGCCTCTATCCTCCCCTACTGCTACCTGAGAGCTGTCAGGCTCCTAGGAATCACCTCAGCTGAAAATGGACTGAGGGAATCTTCTTGAATCTAGAAACAACATTGGTTAATACCCCCTTGGTGTGGCCACCTGTCCCAGTGTTTCCCAATGGGTCCTAAGCTGCTACAGTGAAGCTTCCCAGCGGTGCCATCAAATTCCCTCTCACTTCCATTTGGTGTCTCCTCAGTCGAGTGTTGTCAGAGGGGCACTCACAGCTTGGCACTCTCTTGGGATCTCTTCCATGTGGAAGAACCCATGTGGTCCTTTGAGGGGGAAAAGGTGAGGTTCCACACAGGGGCTCTCCTTTCTACATCTTCTACCATCATCATGCATCCTATAATAGAGAAAAATGCATTTTTAAAGGCAAATGTTTGTTCCATAAAAGCATTAAACATATGTTAGAAATATACTCAAAGAAGTGGTTTGCATCCTGTCAAGCTTCGTAGTGCTGAGAATATTGTTTCCCTAGCGTTTGTTTTTGCTCTTTGGGATCCTTAAAATTCAATCAGCTTTGAATCATCTATTCTGGATTCTTTAGTCCACACATCCTCTCAGTTTCCTGGCTGCTTTCCTACCTCCACAATGGCTGGCACAGAACAGCTGTGAAATTTATAATGATATTACTAAGATCTTCCCTAATTTCTTTAGAAAAAATTTGTCTTTAAATATTCCAGGGACGCCTGGGTGGCTCAGTTGGTTAAGCAGCTGCCTTCGGCTCAGGTCATGGTCCCAGTGTCCTGGGATCGAGTCCCACATCGGGCTCCTTGCTCGGCAGGGAGCCTGCTTCTCCCTCTGCCTCTGCCTACCACTCTGTCTGCCTGTGCTCGCTCTCTCTCTCTCGCTCTCTCTCTCTCTCTCTAACAAATAAATTTAAAAAAAAAAATTAAACATTCCGATGGGTCAAAACTCAAGTCTGATCCCTCTTTATCATTTAGCGACTATTTGCTCAGTGCTTTCTATGTGACAGACCCTGGGGGTAAAGTGATGAATTAAAACCACTCTTCCTGCCCTAAGGGACCTTAGAACCTAGTGGACTTAAATCTCACTCACCTCTAGAAATGAGGTCATCTTTCTATGCTAAATGCATAGAAATCAAAGCTTCCCAAAATCAAAGCTTTCCCAAAATCAAAGCTTCCCATGCACATTGAAGAGAGAGGGGCACCAGGGGGAAAGGCATTAAAAGAAAAGAAGTTGCTTTGCATTTTATCTTCCTAATTATTGGTCTAAAATCTACTTTTGCAAGTGTATTTCAAGCTCCATGAGAACAGGGGTCATGTCTTTTAATTCACTGCTTTATCTGCAGCACCTAGAACAGTGCCTGGCACCTAGGAGGCACTCAACAAAGATTAACTTATTGAATGAACGAATAAACAAATGAACCTAGAAATATTGCCTGGTAGATGGTAGGCACTGGTTTGTGGAAGTTAGATGGATGAACAGGTGGTGGAGTAGAGGAGTGGATGGACATGTGTATGGGTGAGTTAATGGTGGGTGGACAAGTAGAAGGTAGGGAAGGTTAATGTGACATGAATGAGTGGGTGAATAGATGCATGGTTGGGTTGGTGCTTGTGTGGGTTGGGTGATTTTTAAAACAGCAAAGTTTCAGTACAGTGACCATGGTACTTATGATAATGTTCAGTTTGTAGAGTTTTGAATTTGCTCCAATCAGGAAGATATCACAGAAACACCACCAGGGTTTGGAGCAGCCCATGGCCAGGAAGTGACCTGCACATTGCTGAATCGTCATCCCAGGTCATGAGGCTCCAGCAGCACACATGGGTCAGTGTCAAGAGTACCTCCTGTTTTTGCTATCCTCACCATTTTCCCTACTCCTGACAATAGCATCTCTTTATCATTGGAAGAATTACTTCCTCCTCCAATATGATCTCCTGGGTGGGCACATGACATAAGCTAAGCTACCCAAAGGTTTGCCTCTTGGGATTTGAACTGGAGCAGAACACTAATCATTTCCTAGAGCTGCCATAAGCAAGCACTACAAACCAGTGGCTTAAAACAACAGAAACTTTTAATCTCACAATTCTGGAAGCTACAATTCCAAAATCAAGTAACTGGCAGGGCCCATGTGCTCCCTCAGAAATCTATAGGGGAGAACACTTCCTTGCCTCTCCTAGCATCTGGTGTTTGCTGGCAGTCCTCATTGTGTCTCGGGTTTTGGATGTATCAACCCAGTCTCTACCCCATCATCACATCATCTTGCCCTTGCATGTCACTGTCTCTCCTCTTATGTGGACACCAGTACTACTGGATCGCTACCCTACTGGCTCACCACTGGATGAGCAGCACCTCATCTTGAGTACATATACCAATATCCTTCTTCCCAATTAGATCCCATTCACAGGAATGGAAGGCTAAAGCATCAACATATGTTTTGGGGAGGACACAATCCAACCCATAGTAGGCATGAAGTCTAAAACCATATGGAACTCATTCATCGGAGAGGGGAACCTGAAGAGACTTCCTGGATCCCTCGTGTGCCTTGGTCCTTCTGTTTTCCAAAGTCTAATGGGGAGATTTTCCTCGATTCAATGAACTATACCTTCATGTCCTTACCATAAACTCCTTTTAATTTTGTCTTTTTACACTTTTAAGACAGAATTGGTTCATGCTGCCTAAAACCAAAGTACCCTAACTGCTAAACCCAGTCCTCCAAGACAAAAGGGCTGAGGGTGCTACACACATGCACAGTGTCATCGCTCCCACCTCCCTTCCATTTGGACCTTGAAGAGTGAGCTTGGCCAGATGAGGTCAAGGGGTTCCTTTGTCAACTAAATGAAAACAAAAGGATGGGGAGCCTGGCTGGCTCAGTCAGAGGAGCATACAACTCTTAATCTTGGGGTCATGAGTTCTATCCCCACCTTGGGTGTAGAGATTACTTAAATAAATTTAAAAACATAAAAAAGAAGAAGAAAACAGGGATGCCTGGGTGGCTCAGTTGGTTAAGCGGCTGCCTTCGGCTCAGGTCGTGATCCCAGATTCCTGGCATCGAGGCCCACATCAGGCTCCTTGCTCACTAGGGAGCCTGCTTCTCCCTCCCCCTCTGCCTGCAGCTCACCCTGCTTGTTTTCTCTCTCTCTTTCTTTCTCTCTGTCAAATAAATAAATAATCTTAAAAAAAAAAAAAAAGAAAACAGAAGGACTTACCAAGTGACTTTTTATTTAGCAAGGGTACCTCTTAAAAAAAAAAAAAACAAGAGTACCTCTTTCCCTCTGTATTTTAGTTCAAGAAGCTTGGATGTTTCACCGGCTAGATAGATTGTGTTGAATTCTTGCCTAAGCTTATCACAGGGTTATTGTGACAATTAAACAGGGGAAACAGATTTGAAAGAAAAACATGGGCTACAAGGTGTTACACAATAATGAAGGCCCATATCTTCAAATGAGGAGGATCAAGCAATAAACTTCAGACTGAAAAGACCCCTCCAGTTAAAAATCAATCCCTTATCCTGCTTTATTTTCCTCTGTAACTTGAAATTACGCTTTATCTGTATTTATTTACTTACCCACTGTCAGTCTTCTCTACTAGAAGACAAGTTCCACAAAGGTAAGGGCTTGGTTTCACTCACTGCTGAACCCACAGGGCCAGAAGGAATAAATGAGGGAACGAAGAAATGAATAAAAGCAACAAGCTTCAAACCAGCTATACTGTTAGCACTGCAGACAAATTACTTTATTTGAGTTTTAATTTCCTCATCGCTAAAACAGGAGTGCTAAAACCTACTTTGTTAGGTAACTACAGGAATTAAGATGAAGTAAGGCTAACTATTCAAAATGTAGTCAGGACAGTATGCACTCACACAAAAAGTGACACATCCATCCCTGGAACAGAATAGAAAACCCAGAAACGGACCCTCAACTCTATGGTCAACTAATCTTCAACAAAGTAGGAAAGACTTGCCAATGGATAAAAGACAGTCTTTTCAACAAATGGTGTTGGGAAAACTGGACAGCCACATGCAGAAGAATGAAACTGGACCACTTTCTTATACCATATACAAAAATAAATCCAAAATGGGTGAAAGACCTAAATGTCAGACAGGAAACCATCAAAATCCTAGAGGAGAACACAGACAGCAACCTTATTGACCTCGGCCACAGCAGCTTCTTACTAGAAACGTTGTCAGAGGCAAAGGAAACAAAAGCAAAAATGAACTATTGGGACTTCATCTGGACCAAAACATTTTGCACAGTGAAGGAAAAAAATTAACAAGACTAAAGGGCAGGAGCACCTGGGTGGCTCACTGGGTTAAGCCACTGCCTTCAGTTCAGGTCATGATTTCAGGGTCCTGGGATAGAGCCCGTATTGGGCTCTCTGCCTCAGCGGGGAGCCTGCTTCCCCCTCTCTCTCTGCCTGCCTCTTTGCCTGCTTGTGATCTCTCTCTCTCTTTCTGTCAAATAAATAAATAAAAATTTAAAAAAACTAACTAAAAGGCAGTCTTTGGAATGGGAGAAAATATTTGCAAATGACATATCTGATAAAAGGTTAGTATCCAAAAATTTATAAAGAACTAAACAAACTCAACACCCAAATAATAAATAATCCAGTTAAGAAATGGTCAGAAGACATGACCAGACACTTCCAAGGAAGATATCCAGATGGTAAGAGACATATGACAAGTTGCTCAACATCACTTACCATCAGGGAAACGCAAATCAAAACCATGATGAGGTATCACCTCACACCTGTAAGAATGGCAAAAATTAATAACGCAAGAAACAACAGGTGTTGGTGAGGATGTGGAGAAAGAGGATCAGCAGTTAGTGATTAACTCTTGCACTGTTGCAAACTCATGCAGCGACTCTGGAGAGCAGTATGGAGTTTCCTCAAAAAGTTAAAAATAGAGGCACCTGGGTGGCTCAGTCGGTTAAGCCTCTGACTCTTGGTTTCAGCTCTGGTCCCAATTTCATAGGTTGTGGGACCAAGCCCCACTAAGGCTCTGCACTCAACAGGAGCCTCTCCCTCTGCCCACCCCCCTCACACGTGCACTCTCTCTCTCAAATCAACAAATAAATCTTTTTCAAGAAAAGTTAAAAATAGAACTACCTACAATCCAGCAATTGCACTACTGGGTATTTACCCAAAGGATACAAAATACAGATTCAAAGGGGTACATGCACCCAGATGTATTTTATAGCACCATTATCAACAATAACCAAACTATGGAGTGAACCCAAATGTCCCCTGACTGAAGAATGGAAGAAGAAGATGTGGGGTGTATATATATATATATATATATAATATACACATACATACACATATATACATATGTATATATGTATACATATGTGTACATAGGTGTATACAATATATGTATGCATATTTGTACATATATGTATAGTGTATATATTATATATAATGGAATATTACTCAGCCATCAAAAAGAATGGCATCTTGCCATTTGCAGTGATGTGACTGGAGCTAGAGTGTGTTATGCTAAGTGAAATAAGTGAGTCAGAAAGATAAATACCAAATGACTCCACTCGTATGAGGAATTCAAGAAACAAAGCAGATGAACATATGGGAGGAGGAAAAAAAGACAAAAGAGAGAGGGAAACAAACCATAAGAGACTCTTAAAGATAGAGAATAAACTGAGGGGTGGTGGAGGGAGATGGGTGGGAGATGGGCTAGATGGGTGGTGGGTATTAAAGAGGACACTTGTGTGGGGCGCCTGGGTGGCTCAGTGGGTTAAAGCCTCTGCCTTCAGCTCAGGTCATGATCCCAGGGTCGTGGGATAGAGCCCCGCATCAGGCTCTCTGCTTGGCAGAGAGCCTGCTTTCCTCCTATCTCTCTGCCTGCCTCTCTGCCTACTTGTGATCTCTGTCTGTCAAATAAATAAATAATAAAAAATCTTTAAAAGAAAAATAAAGAGTACACTTGTGGTGAGCACTAGATGTTATGTGTAAGTGATGAATCACCGAATTCTACTCCTGAGACCAATATTGCACTGTATGTTAACTAACTAGAATTTAAATAAAAATTTGAAAAGGGGGACGCCTGGGTGGCTCAGTTGGTTAAGCGGCTGCCTTCGGCTCAGGTCATGATCCCAGCGTCCTGGGATCGAGTCCCACATCGGGCTCCTTGCTTGGCAGGGAGCCTGCTTCTCCCTCTGCCTCTGCCTGTCTCTCTGTCTGCCTGTGCTCGCTTGCTCGCTCTCTAACAAAATTTTTAAAAAAAATTTTTTTGAAAAGAAAAAAACCGTAGTCTGGAGACAACAGCATCACCATCACCTGGCAGTTTGCTAGAATGCAGAACCACTGAACCAGAGTCTGCATTTTAACAAGAAACCCAAACGACACATAGGCACATTATAGTTTGGGAAGCCTTGAACAAAGGTATATGAAAATGCTTCATAAACTATACAGCAATAAGCACATATTATTATGACTGCACAGCTGTTTGCGATAAGTACCCTCACTATTTCACCTATGTGTCAACTGCAGTTTTCCCAAGGGCCTGGTAGAGCACTTAGCACAGTTTAAATATTTAACACAAGGCGCTGCCTGATAACAATAAATAATAATCTTAGAGGAGTTCTGATATATTGCTGGAGAGTCTACTTATGAGTGCAATCTTCCTGGAAAAAATACTCCTTAAATTTTTGTGTGAAGCACTACAATTTACCAAAATGTCCAGGACAGCTTTAAGTTAGGGAAAAGGACAATTCAAAACAGTAAGATTACAGGATTAAAATAAATTATGTATATACAGATAACAGAAAGTTTGTGATCCTGTTCAGGATTACGGAAATATATGTATCTCTACTACATTAACTAAGCAAGATTTATGCAGTGTAATTTTTTAAAAATTATCTTATTTGTTTCCCATTCTGCCTATTGGCATGGGAGGAAGGGTCTTTATTCAGATGCCTTTTGCAAGAATTATGTCCCCAGGGTACCTATACTCTGATTTGGCCACAAAATCAGGGGTTGCCTGAACCTCAAGGCTTGATAATTTGCTAGAACAACTCACAGAACTCAGAATAATGCTGTATTTATTCTATCAGTTACTTACAAAGGAAACAAACAGGCAGATGAAAGAGGTAGTTTTAGAATGTAGTTTTAGATGGATCCCAAAGATAGGGACGTTTGTCCCCTTGGGGTTAGGGTGCACCCTCCTTCTGGCATATGGATGTGCTCACCAATTCAGAAGTTCTCCAAAACCCACATTTAAGGGTTTTTATGGAGGTTTCATACCATAGGCAGGATTATAGCAGTTAGTGATTAACTCAATGACACGCCCCTCTTCCCTCGCCAGAGGTTAGACGGAGGTGCTGAAAGTTCCAAGATTTTAATCAAGGTCTGGTCTTTCTGGCCACCAGCCCCCATCCTGAAGCTATCTAGAGCTCCACCAAGAGTCACCACCTTAGAACAAGAGACACTCCTGTCACTTGTGTCATATGGGAAATTCCAAGGATTTTCGGAACTGTGTGTCAGGAACCAGCGGAAGACCAACATCTTCTATCTATCTACTATGACGATGTTTACATTGTTTCATAACTATAATCTGTATTTGCTTTGTTTATAGATTACTTTTGAAATTGAAAGTTATCATTTTATTTCCTTTTCTACAGCCATTTGCTTTCCTGAATTTTCTGACTTTGTCTTGTTTTTGTTTTGTTTTTTTTTTGCTCCATTTTCCTTTCACCACAACCCAGGTTTTTTTCCAAACTTCTCATAATGCCAGATTTTCTTTGAGGTCTTCATTTGCCCGGGAGACCTCTCTCCAGGGCCCTCAATTCTCCCTCTCTCCTCTTTTGGGATTGCATTTACTATTTCCTGCATCCTGGGTATTCCCCTTTCTTGATTTGCTTGCTTGTTTTTGAAAATGTTTTAGAAAACATTGCTTGTTTTCTAGGGCTCATCCTTGAAAATATTTCTAAGACAGGTTATGTGAGAATTGAATTTTCTGAGTCCTCACATGTCTGAAAAATATCTTGACTGATCATCTGGGTACAAGATGTTGATTTGTGTTCCTTTGTAAGTAACCTGGTTTTTCTTACTGAAAGCTTTTGAATTTTCTTTTTTTTTTTCCCATGGTGAGCTTACATTTCACAATTCTGTCCTTTGGTGTAGCTGCTTATTCATTTGTTGGGTATCCAGTAAACTCTTTAAACTGAGGTTCATGTTCCTTATCTCTGGGCAGTTTCTCATATTAATTCTGTGATAATTTGTTCCACTCTATTTTTGTCTCTTGTATTAATCTTCCAGGATTCTTAACTTTTTATTCATTTATTTCTATGTTAAATTTTGTCATGTTAATTATACTTCATAAAACCAAAAAAAAAGTAAAACAAAGATTCAAAAGAATTTTTTTGTCTCTCTTGCATATTGGAGGATTTCCTTAAATGTTTGATAATGTTTGAGGATGAGGAGATTCTTCTTCTTCTTCTTTTTTTAATCTGTTTGGGAGTTCAGTGTTCAAGGTTCTACTGATAAGATTTGCTTTAGGGTAAATGAGAGGGGAGTTAGCCTTTAAACCAGGTAACCCTTCCAAAGAGACACTTAACTTCTATTGAGTAGACCCCCCTGGATTTGAGCTAGCAGGGTGGAGATCTGGCATTCATACACTTAGCCTAAATGTGATAGTGGGGGGTTGACTGTCTTGTAGAGAGACATTCTATTCATTCCCTTTTTTTTTTGGCAACATATTTCACTTCCACTGTCTGCCATACCCGGCATTTCCAAGTCCTGAGTTTCTCTGAAAATATTCTGGAAAGCCTCAGAGACATCCCCATTTTCACATACTCCTAGACTACAGATTGTACTACCCTTCTTCATTGCCAAATGCTTCTTCCTCAATTTTCTATCCTATAGAAAATCTTGGAAATCTCTCACTGACTGACAACCTTTCTCCTGTTAACTTTTGTCATGGTAGATTTAGACCTCTTAATTCTGATATTATTATTTTTTTAAGATTTTATTTGTTTATTTGAGAGAGAGAGTGAGAGAGAATGACAGAGGGAGAGCATGAGGTGGGAGACGTCAGAGGGAGAAGCAGACTCCCCACCAATGGGATGTGGGACTCCATCCCAGGACTCCAGGATCATGACCTGAGCTGAAGGCAGTTGCTTAATCAACTGAGCTACCCAGGCGCCCTGCGACTATAATTTTAACAGAGAACTCGATAGGGAGAAGCAATAAATAGGAGTAGCCAATCAACCATCTTTAACCAAAAATCAATCAGATTAAGTCAGATTCAGAAAAATAAAGATAACTATTCTCACACTCAGCATTCTAGATTTTTTTCAAAATCATGCCTGCTACCATATAAATAACCGGTGTTTATTGAACATCCATTGCCAGAAAGTAACATAGAAGTCATTCCCACATTTCTGGAGCACCCTGCAACTGTACTGGGATTTGGAAAGAGTTCACTGTGACCCTTTACTACTAACCTGGATGTAAACTCTCAGTTTCCCTGTGGTGCACTCTACACGGGTTCACCTAAATGACTGGTCCTCCCCTTACGTGTGAGAAAAGAGGAGAGGTGAGTACCATCTTACCTCCCTGAGATGAGATACCACATCCTAGGAGCCTCCAATTCCTCCCTTTCCCTGAGAACACCCTCACTCTCTCTTATTTATTGACTTCTCTCAATTAATTATTGAACATTTGCCATGTTTCAGGCTCTGTGCTCAGTGCTTTACACACATTCTCTCATCTCACAGCACCCAACGAAGTGGGTGGTATTACTACTCCCAATTTTACAGAAACTGAAGGTTTCAGAGAAACAAACTAAAATATGCCCAAGCCCTCTGATCTATTTGGAGTCAGCAATACAAGCAGGTAAACCCAGACTGATCAGTTTCCAAAAGTCAGATGTTCTCTCTCTGCTCCAGCATGAGCCCCAGGGTCTCATGTGGCTATCAGTTCCCATGTCTCCTCAGTCTCTTGTGATCCAAGAAAGTTCTTCAGGTTGTCTACTCTCATGACCCCGATACTTCTGGAGAGTATTAGCGACAGTCCTCCCATTTAGGCTGGATAATTTCTCGTGATTAAATTGAAGTTATACATTTTGGGCAAGAATGCCACAGAAATGATCCTGTGTCCTTCTCAGTGTGTCCTATCAGGAGATGGGAGAGGTCAATTTGCATTATCACCAAAGATGTTCATTTTGATCGCTTGCTTAAGGGGACAGCTACCAGTTTTTTCCACTCTGGTGTTACTATCTTTCTCTAGGTCATTGACAAATACTTTGTAGAGGAAGATATCTTGAAACTGCCAATATCCTGTTTCTCATCATATTTTTATTCATTAATTTTTAAGTTTATCAACGATTCTGGGCTACAATGATTGGGTGGAAACCCCAAATGCATCCTGTCTCCACATCTCACTCACTTCCAAATTAAAGTCTGAGTGTATCTGAGTGACATAGTCCAGGCTATAGGCCTGTGCCCCAGCTGCAGAGGAGAATGGGAATGTGAGTTCCAATTTCTAGATGAGGATGCTAATGTAAGGTTTTCTACAAACATAAAGAGGACTTTCCAAGGATGGTCGGTAGTCACAATGGCCACTATAATCACCAAGCTATTTTAAAATGAGAAAAACAAGAACACAGAACAATATGTATAGAATACAGTCACATATAAAAAGCAAAAATAGGAGCACCTGGGTGGCTCAGTGGGTTAAGCCTCTGCCTTCAGCTCAGGTCATGATCTCGGGGTCCTGGGATTGAGCCCCGCATCGGGCTCTCTGCTTAGTGGGGAGCCTGCTTCCCTCCCTCTCTCTGCCTGCCTCTCTGCCTACTTGTGATCTCTCTCTTTGTGTCAAATAAATAAATAAAATATTTAAAAAGAAAGGAAAAAAAAAGAAAAAATAATCTACATGCATAGACTATCTCTAGAAGGTTCTAGAAGAAATAGGTAACCATTTTCTCTGGGCAAGGGAACTTTATTATCAAAGAGGAGGAAGACTTGATTATCAGTGTATACTCTTTTTTTTTTTAAAGATTTTATTTATTTATTTGACAGACAGAGATCACAAGTAGGCAGAGAGGCAGGTAGAGAGAGAGGAAGGGAAGCAGGCTCCCTGCTGAGCAGAGAGCCCGATGTGAGGCCCATCCCAGGACTCTGGGATCACGACCCAAGAAGAAGGCAGAGGCTTTAACCCACTGAACCATCCAGGTGCCCCAGTGTATACTCTTTTGTACCCTTTGATTAAGATGGATGTAAAGAAAGGAAAGAGAAAGAAGGGGGAAGAAAGGAGGGAATGAGGGAGAGAGTGACCATCTTCCTTGCTCCTCTCATCCTTGATAGTGGGCTCTATTGTGGCTTCTAGCAAGGCCTGCTTACTTTTCTTTCTCCATCTAGTGCCTATAGATACATCAGGACACACCCTCTCCACCCTCGCAAGAAGAAAATTATAGAACTTGCCTGGGCATAGAAAGTGCTCATTATCCATCCAGCTGGAAAGGAGGCACATTTGGATTCTTTGCGCTGAACAGAACACATTCACCACAAACATGAACACAGCTCCTGAGTCCCAAGGACTAGGTGAAAATAAAAATACATTTTAAGTATCCATTGTCATTTCTTAGTTGCTGGACATTTAGCATGTTGGTAATATTTAATAAAGTGGTTTACATTGGACAATATCCTGTCTAGTCAAATAAAACCATCAGTCCAAAGAAACCCCAACCCTTTTCTCCTCCCAGCAGCTTTTTCTCATTCTCTCTCAATTATATATAATTTTTTAAAGCTCTGAGGGCTCATTTAGTGGAAGTGGAAAGGTGCTGGAGGAGGGAAGTTGCTAGTATTTAACAAGACAACTAGGACCTTCAGAGGTCCTCTACTTGTTTACTTCCTCTTCCTGTTCAGTGAATAAGAATGTGGTCACACCTCTCACCCAGTCCAATCCACTCATATCCCATACGATAAGGCAGACGTGACTAACTTACAACTGGAGGACACTAATCCCCACGTCAGTTTTTCAGCATATAGGTGTCTGATAACAGTTATTGTTTCAATATTTATTTGTACCATGAACACATAACATTTTGAGGTCAGGAGACCTCCTCTTTATCCTCCATCTTTTGCCAACGAAGCTAACAAGAACTATTTGCTAACTTAAAAACATCTTAAAACAGGGTGCCTCCGACGCTCAGTTGGTTAAGCATCTGCCTTTGGCTCAGGTCATGATCCCAGGGTTCTGGGATTGAGTCCCACATCAGCTCCCTCTGCCCCACCCCTGCTTGTACTCTGTCTTATTTGCTCATTCACACTCTCTCTCTCAAATAAATAAAATCCTTTTAAAAAATCTTAAAACAGTTTTCTAGAGACTACAGGTTGTTATAGGCAACTATCAAGCTTTTATCCAATGTTTCAAAATCCATCTCAAAGATCATCTCCTTTCCGAAATCTTTTCTCACACTTCTCCCAACTCTACAAAGTTGACTGAAGTAGATAACCCTCTTCTGACTTCCCTGGAATCATAACTATGATCTGAAGATAAAGTCTCTGTGCCTAGATAATCTGAGTATTTTCAGCACATGTCACAGCGTCTAGCCCACAGTAACACAACGGCTGAATGAATTATTAAACTAACTCATTTTAATTAATTAAGTTTAATTTTAAACTAATACTTGATCAATATGTATAAACTAATTAAATAACTGATTCAAAGTGTTGATTCTGCTTGTTTTTTAAGAGAGAGAAAGGGTGAGTATTGCTTGTTCATATGTATATGAACAAGCAATTATATGTATTCAAGTCCAGATTACACTTTTTAATTCATTTCTGACCCAGGACCTTAGGGATGTGTTTGACAAGAATGATAATAACCATCGGTTCCAGGGTGGCTCAGTTGGTTAAGCGTCGGATTCTTGCTTTTCACTTGGTTTATGATCTAAGGGTGGTGGGATCAAGCTCCATGTTGGGCTCTGCGCTGAGCATGGAATCTGCTTGGGATTCTCTCTCCCTCTGCCCCTCCCCTACCTACTATTCTCACACACACACTCTCTCTCACACACACACGCACAAGAATGATAATAACCAGGGACGCCTGGGTGGCTCAGTTGGTTAAGCGGCTGCCTTCGGCTCAGGTCATGATCCCAGCATCCTGGGATCGAGTCCCACATCAGGCTCCTTGCTCAGCAGTGAGCCTGCTTCTCCCTCTGCCTCTGCCTGCCATGCTGTCTGCCTGTGCTCGCTCCTGTGCTCTCTATCTGACAAGTAAATAAACAAATAAAAATTAAAAAAAAAAAGAATGATAATAACCAGATAGTTAAAAAAAAAAATTCTTAGGACACACAATACGGTTGAAATTCAAAAACATAATGTAGAACAAAAGAAACCAGACATTAAATAGTACATACCGTCTGGTACCATGTATATACAGTATAAAGATTAACAAAACCCAGGTAAGGAGTTACAAGTCAGGACAATGTTTATGTTGATGGGGGGTGCTAGTAACTGAAAGGGGAGACTAGGGAAGTTCTGGGGGCTGGTAAGTTCTGTTTCTTGATCTGGATGCTCATTTCACAGGTGTAATCAGTATGTGAAAACTCATCAGCTTTATAATCATAATTTGTGCTCTTGCATATAAATATATAATATTTTAATTAAAAGCTGAAAAAATAACATAGACCAAGCAGAAAGCTTAAAGCCAGTTAAATTCTTCAGCAAAATCCAGATATTTTCAACTAATATGAGACACCAATTTGGTATGAATAAAGCCATTAGTACTTCAAGTTCACACAGGAGATCTTAAAGAATGTCTATATTCTAAGCAGCCACAGTTTCCACAAAGCAAGACTTTAGCCTTTAGCAAGACTTTAGACTTTCTGCCTAGGATAACATAATTGTGCTGTGGTGTTGGGCCCATAGGGAAGTGGGACCAAATGACAGTTAATGCCCTTCCCATAGGTGACAAAATTTACCAAATCAGGAAATTCAGTTTCATGTTTTAATTATTTTGTTTTAATTTTAAAATCCCACATTTGCTAACAATTATTCAACTTGTCTTTTTATTTTTTAAAAATTTTTTGAAGATTTTATTTAGTTGAGACAGAGAGTGGGAGAGAAAGCAGGCTCATGAGCAGGGGGTAAGGGTAGAGGGAGAAGCAGGCTCCCTGCTGGGGAGGGAGTCGGATGAAGAGCTCCAACCCAGACCCTAGCATCAGGACCTGCCCTGAAGACAGAGGCTTAACCCACTTAGCCACCTAGGCGCCTCTCAACGGATCTTTTTAAGGATGTTATTATTTTTTTAAGTAATCTGAACACCCAAACGGGGACTCGAACTTACAACCCTGAAATCAAAGTCAACTAACCTTTTTAAAATTAAATGTAAAATACTTTCAAAACGATAATGGCTGAATATGGTGATGTGAAAGAAAAACAAGGATTCCATTTCTAAATTTGATAGCATTTTAAATTATCACGTGCCTTATGTACTTGATGTAAATCGCTGAAGTCTATATTATACTGCAGGAAATTCTGCCATGGACTGAATGAAATCTCACCCTGGTTGATGGTGGACATTCCATCTCTACCCATTTCACAGATGAGGAAGCCATCAAGGCCCTGTCTCATTAAACCACTGCATCCATAGAGCTCAGCCGGATGCCTGGCACGTAGTAAACACTCCACAGAGGAGTGTAATATGAATCAAAGAGGCTTGGACAGGTTGTGTACGTTGGCCAAAGTCACCCACCCTTCCAGGGTGGTCCAGCCTTCTTTGGGAGGAAATCCGACAGGAAGGTGACGACTGGCAAGACCAGGCGATGAATCTGAGGCCAGCCGCCCAATTCCGGCCTGGGGCGTGGCCTTGAGTTGCCCCCGGGTCTCGCATTGTGCATATTTTGGGCGCCTCGCCCTTGTCGGGGGTTTACATCACCCTCTTACTCAGAGATGAGCCGCTCTCGTTTCTTCCACCCGGCGCTCGCAGGCCCCCGAGGCTCTTTAAAGGGGAGAAGGGAGTCTCCGGACCCGGACGCACACGGGGGTGGGAGTGATGGGTATACCCGGAGGGCAGGGCAGGGCACGGAACCGGACTTCAGCAACCTGGGCAAGGCCCCGCAGGGTCTCGGGAACCGGAGAAACAGGAGGCGGCCTGCGAGGGGCTGGTGAAGAGTTTGCTCGAGGGGCGCAGGCGGCGGGAGTCCGCCCCGGTTCTCCCCGCCCTCCCGCCGCGCCGCAGCCCTGCGGGTACCCTCAGCCCTCCGGACTCTGCCGAGCGCTTCCCCTCCCCGGGAGCGAGACCCAGCAGGCCCGGGGCTGGGCGTGCCTTCACCTGCCCCGCCGCGCGCCGGCCTCGGCCGGGCCTCCGGGTGCAGCGCAGGGCGGAGACCGCTCACCCCGCGCCCCGCGTGCTACCGGGGGCGGGCGCCGAGCCTCGGCGGGAGGTCCCGGGCGGCTTCCCCGCGGGCCCAGCCTTAGCCTCGAGCGGCCGCCGCGAGCGCCCACCCCGGTCCGCAGCTTCGCGCGCCCGCC
>ML093348.1:37123-110455 GCA_003697995.1 Taxidea taxus jeffersonii | reverse complement strand
GGGGGGGGGGTGGGGTTACATTATATGTTTAAATAAAAAAAAGCTTAAAGAAAAAAAAGGGTAATATTGGGGCACCTGGGTGGCTCAGATGGTTAAGCATCTGATTCTTGATTTTGGCTCAGATCATGGTCTCAGGGTCCTGGGATTGAGTCCGACACTGGGCTCTGTGCTCAGCAGGGAGTCTGCTTGAGATGCTCTCTCTCCTTCTCCCTTTGTACCACCCCCTCATGCTCTCTCTCTCCAAAATCAATCAATCTTCAAAATGGTAATGTCATGAAAATGAGGGAAAACTGAAAAATTGCTCCAGATTAAAGAAAGCTCAGTGCTGTACCTGATCCTGTATTGATCCTTGCCTTGGGAACAAAGTTGCTAAAAGACAGCATTGGCACAATTAGTGAAATTTGAATATGGACTATATATCAGATAATAATATTGAGTCAGTGTCGAATTTTTTTAATCTCATAGTGGTTATACAAAAGAATAGTGTTATTCTTGAGGAATGAACCTTGAGTTATTCAGGGGTAAAGTGTCATGAGGTCTTTAACTTAATAAATGTTTCAGCAGAAATAGGAATTATAATACTAGAAAGATAAAGCAGATGCACTATATGTTGGGTTCTCCAGAGAATCAGAACCAATAAGACATTTGTGATAAGGAATTGGCTCATGAAATTATCAAGGCTAGCAAGTCCAAAATTTGAAGTGTGGGCGGGGCATTCTGCTTGGGAATTCCCTCTTGCTCAGGGAAGTAAATCTTTTTGTTCTATTCAGGCCTTCATTTGATTAGATGGGGCTCACCCACGTTATGGAGAGCTTTCTACTTGACTCCAAGTTCAATTTAAATGTCAGTCTTATCCAAAAACAGCCTCCAAGTTGACACATAAAATTAACATAATAAAAAAAGTAACCATCGCATGAGGCAAAATCTTAACAAATGGTAAATCTACATGAAAGATATACTTGAAAGGGTACTTGTAACTTTCTCTAGGTTAGATTTTTTTCCAAGAAAATATATTTTCTAATTCTCACTTGTATTTCTTCTCTGATTCAGAGATAATTTAGAAATCACATTGTAACTTTCCAAACATGATATTTATATGGCTATCTTCTTGTCATGAGTTTCGAGCCACTCGCAAATGGGAACATTCCTCAAAAGAAGGGGGGGACGTGTGGCTGGCCTGGTGTGTTTTCCTTCCTTTTGGGATCTTGACCCCATGGCTTCCTTGGTTCCCTCCAATGCCTTCAAACATCTTTCCTTCGGGGGGGGGGGCTTTTGTTTAATAAATTGCGTTTTGGTATTTTAGTCACCTGTGATGGTTATTCTTGGCAGGAAGAGTGGTCTAGGGCAAGCTACTCCATCATACCAGAATGTGAAAGTTGGGCTGGACCACATCTTGTTCTGGTAAGATGAACTAGCAGAAAGCTGCTCCCAAGGAAAAAAGAATGTGCCACTCAGAATATGACCCTGAGATCCCCTTGAAGCAAAAAGAGCTTTCTCTAAATCCCGAGGTGAGCATCTGCGGGGTCTCTGTAAATGTATGGTAGTTTATGAATAAAAGAGAGAATTTGTCAGCCTGGTGTGCACACCAAGGTCACTAGGGATGACCTATTATACACCAGTCAGTCTTTTCAGTCTGGAGAACACCATCAGTCAACTGTAGTCCAACATTTAGCTAAGAAGCGCCTACCATCAAAAATGATGGATTCCGTGACAGGGATTCAACATGGGGCCGAAACACGGCCTCATCAGCCTGACTTTGACATAGGAATCCTTCCCAATGCACCGCCGCGGAATCAAAGAATCTCTCTCCTGACCAAGTGTCATTACCATGAGTCTACAATTCAGTTTTGGAGGAAAAGAGCCAACGTTATTCTTTTATTCTGTGCCAAACAGTGAAACACAAAAAAACACCCTACATATCCTTCTACAGAGGACTTGCCTGACAATTAAGACACAGTCTTACAATAATTTAGGATTCACTTACTTTAAATAATAATGAAGGAAAAGATGCAATGACACAACAAAGCGTCCCTGATAGGCCGTTAAGTGAAATACAGCAGTTACAAGTAAGTATAGTGTGGCTGCATTTTTGTTTTTTTAAAAATGCTATATATGGGGCACCTGGGTGGCTCAGCTGGTTAAGCATCCAACTCTTGATTTCAGCTCAGGTCACGATCTCAGGGTCGTGATCGAGCCCCACGTCGGACTCCATGATGGGCTTAGAGCCTGCTTAAGATTCTCTCTCCCTCTCCCTCTGTCTTAAAAAAAAAAAAAACTACATATGTGCACAGCTAAGGTTCTGACGAGATATCAAAATATTAACATCTTTTGACCGTGAGATGATAGTTAATAAAAGTTTTCTTCTTTGACTGGTCTGCAATTATAAATGTTTTATAAAAATGTTTCTACTTATAAATAGCAATTTTTGAAAGGTCTTATTCAAAAAGTGCTGCTCTGGCTTCTTCCACGGAAAGGAGGAAAATGTCCATTTCTTGCAGCTTTGAGAGGGTAAATGCCTCTGCCTGCTGTTCTAGAAGAAAAAGGGGAAGGCGGCGTATCCAAGGGATGAGGGATTTGAAGACAGCTGCTGGCCTGGCCGATGATGGATGACAGGGCCCTTGGCGGGCCACATTTCCCTCTAAGGGACAGGAAGTACAGGAAATAAGGAGAAGAAGCCCAGCCAGAGCAGAGCCTGCCCTGCTGAGCCCAGCCCGGGGTGGGGGGGGGGCAGGAAGAGGGCTCTCTACTTCGGGAAGACAGGAAAAAGACAGCCTCTGCTGTGACTCGAGCTGCTAATTACCCACAGGCACCATCAGCAATGACCTGACCCTACGCAGCACGGGAATCAGGACCCAGCTGGCGGACAACGACAGTTTGCTCCCTGCCACAATTGCTTCATGTGCGGCTTCTCTGCTTCTCTGCAGATTATTATTATGGAAACTGCAGGAGCAGGTGCCTTTGCATCAGGGACCTGGCTCTGCACATGATCTCTTCGGAGGAGTCTGCTCTGTAGGGGACCGAAGAACAGCCCTCCTGAAGATGCCGGGTCTGGGTCAAAAGACCTCTACCACTCTTGTTCACTTTCACCTTCCCCAGTCAGAGCCCCCACCCCCCCATCAAAGATCATCCATTGCCAAGTTCCCATCGTTCCTTGAGCAGCCAAATCTTTAGAACCAGGTGGGCAGGGCTGCCTTCTGCTTCTGTTTCTTGGAGCTGAGTGATCTTGGAGAAGGCAGCTAACTTCTCTGAGCTTCACCTCAGCCACCCATAAGCTCAGATGGTTAACAACTGTAGCTAACATGAATAGGTACTAATCCGTTCAGTCCTCACCCCAACCCATGAGGTAGCTGGTGTGTAGTCTGTCCACATCTTAGTGACGAGGAAGCTAAAGTTCAGATGGCTCCAGAATGTCCCCTGACCCATGTCTTCAAAGCTGGATGGTCTTCTGCAAGCCCGCTGTCTTCATGCAAGGCTAAACTAGCTTTCTTAATAAAAAATAACGCTTTCTCTGTACTGTTGTTGCAAAGAGAAGGGAGATAATATTTGAGGACTATTATCTGACAGGGTCCTCAATAAATTCTTGTTTGTGCATTTGCTGGCTAATGCAAATGTAGACACCTATGCAAGAGGACAAAGAGATTCTAGAACCAACAAGAAGGTAAGTTCTCATCAATCCATCAAGACAAGGTATCACTGCACAGCACCATCTTTGGAATGGTCCTCTGCCCAGAAATCCCTTGGCATAGCAATATCTCATAGGCCAGTGGTTCTCCATCTGAAGTCCTGCTGAAAAATATTTTTATACGTATATGGGCTGTGGTTGAGAAAGAAATGAAATAAAGCCAACTTTTGAAGCTATGTTTGTAGCTTGCAAATAAGGGACCAGGGCAGCTCAGATCTCGCAAGGACGCATTGCTGGTTGGTGTTGGTCTATGCTGGTGACTCCAAGGGGCCCTCTGAGTGACTTTTACATTCGAGCCACCACCTCCCATCCCTCTCAGTCATCCCCAGTCATGGGGCTCTGGAGCAGCAAATGTGAGGAGAATCAGGGAGACAGTGAGGAGTCACTGGCAGTTAAGCCCCATAGGAAGAAACAAACCCAAAGTCATTACTGCCCAACTGGAAAGGCTCCCTTGGAGAACCACTCACCATTTTAAGTGGGGCTTCCTCCCCATCGGTTCCAGAAGGATAATCCAGGCAGAAGCATCAATCGATATCCATATGTCATATTTTAGTAGATGTGGTAATTCAGGGAGCTAAGGCTTTGTGATTGTGACAAAACCCTACATTTCAACCAAGTATCTCTTCATTTCCCTGGTGGGTACCCATGCCAGCACATTCCAGAGGTTAAGAGCTACTGTCTTTGGCTGCACTTGTGATCAGTGGCTAATCAAGGTGACCAAAGTCACAAGTGAGCCACTCAGGCCATTTGAACTTCCACTCAGCAGACCTTGCCATAGGTTCTCTTTGAAACTCCCTTTCATGCACTCTTCTGTCCTTTGTCCTGCGTTCAGTGGAGGCTCTGAGGGGATGAGATTTGTCATATCCCCTCCCTTGCCCACAGTGATGACTCAGAAACAGCAAGGACAGATCAAAAGCCCAGCTTCCTCCATAATAAGCACCCCACTCTTCAGAATAAGTCCACATCTGATTATAGGACCAGACTGCATCAGGTTGGTTGATTACCTGCACCAGCTGGAAGCACCATGAAGATAAGAACAGGGGCAGAAGTAGATCCAAAACCCAACAGAAAGAATGCAGCATTCACAACAGCCTCCTTACAAAACCTGCCCCTTGTTTAATCCTAGGCCAACAGGCTCTGTATAGAGAACTTGACTTATGCCATCCCAGCAAATTTTGCAAGAATCTCTGTCAGATGGTTATCATCATCCCATTCTACAGACAAGTTAACTAAGATCCAAAGAGCTTGAGCTGAAAGTGCCAGGTTGGAGCCTAAACACCTCCCAGCACAGTACCTTGTGTGCTGGTGAATTCTCGTTAAGGGAATGCATCACTTCAAATTCATGCTTGTTTCCTAAAACCTCACCACCTCCAGATGCTGCCTTGTTCCAGGACTGAGGGCAGGCTCAAAGCAGGAGATAGAGCAAGAGTCTGGGAAGCCAGAAGACATTAGGAATATAGATGCCAAGTGGGCCAACGTCAGCAACAGACCTTCAGTCACCAGTGGTGCTGGTGTGGTCCAAGTAAAGACTGTCCTTGGTGCTGACCACAGGTCAAGGGTAGAGCAGGCAGAAGCAGACACAGGCTCAGAATGGATCATTCTGCCAGGGGACAATCATATAATGGTCTCTATGTTCTCCTACTGTTTCTGAATTCAGGGAGAGTACGGAAAAGGGTCAAGTCTAATCCATTAAAGTGGTCACGATCCAATGGAAGCCAACCCAGAGCCAATCCTTTCAGTCACATGTTTTGTTTTATGTGCTTGTATTAACCGGGATACTTTCTGTGACATCTCACAGGTCACCAAGGAAATCCTGCGGCCCACTTCTGCGAGCTGTCCTGGTCCAAGGATTTTGGTTGTCTTGTTCTGAACCACATGCCCACTGCTTGGACTAATGACTGTCACATAGGGTAAAATACGGTGATTGACCCAGCGTGAGTTGCATACTCATCCCCTTAACCGGAAGGGACGGTGTGTGTGATTAGCACCCCCATACCATTAAAACCATGGGTGTTCTTTCCAAAGAACAGGGGTGCCATCTGGGTTGACCAAACAGAAGCCCTCACGGCCAGGATGAACGATGAAGAGGGACCTTTTCAATCCTGGGCTCATGCATGAGGCTCCAGTTAGCAGAGAAAGATATAAACTCCTAAAGGCATGAAAGCCTCTGAAAATCTCACTAGGCTCCTCCTATTACTTTACCAGAGAATTTTCAATAGACTCTCCATGGACTATGAAAAAGAAATTAATCTGCTTTGCTGGGAGTGGAAGCACCTTCTATGATTTGAATCAACCTTCCCATGTCCAGGCTTGAATCATGCATACCCAATAAAGCAGTCAATATTCTGTTCCATAAAGACCCTTTGTACCTTCCCATCTCTGAGCCTTTTCACCATGTGGTTGCCTTTCTCTAGAATAACGTTCTTGGTTCTCCTGACATCTACCTGGCAGTGTCCATCCGCCTTCCCTAACTGGGAAGGTTGGGGAGCAGGATACCTGACCCCCCCCTTAGATGACAACAGGTCACCTCTTGCAGCAAGCAACCCTAACTCCGGCCCCAGTTGCTCCTTATTTTCTACTCCCTTGTATTCCAAGTGCCAGATGGCTTAGCCCCAGGGAGATCAGAGGATCTGTCCTTCAAAGCCAGTCCTCATCGCATGGGCCAATAACCTCTCTCTCTCCTGAAATCCCTGAGTACGACTTTATGCCACGTGCTGGTTTGTTGATCACAAACAACATGAGGCACGTAAAGCCTCCACGCTGGACCTCTGCCATTTCCAGCAATCAAAAATAATAATCACCATTACTGTCATTGTAACAGAGCTCACTTCCCCTGCTAAGTGGGACAAACATTTGCTAAGTGAACAAACAAACGGAGATACGAAATGAACAGAGATGAACGCAGTAACAGGAACAGTGGAAATCGTAGCATGGGTGCGTGTGCCTTATTTTTAGTGCTAAATTTAGACCTATGATTTTTTTTTTTAATGAAAATCCTCCAAAACTTGAAAGGACTCCTGCTGGAGGTTTTACCCATTCGATGTGCCTGTGTCACCCCATTTATCAACGACATGCTCTTTGTTCCATGAAAAGCACCATCCTATCTTTTTCAGTCCATTTTTTCACAAAGTTACACAGGGCTTCAGGCCTCATGAGAGCTACTGAGGCAGGAAAGGGGAAGAAAGCCACAGGGAAGAGCCAGTGTTGCTGGTGACCAGAGAGGCCAGCCAGCTGGGTGACTTGCTTCCAGAGGCGGCAGACAAACTGGCCTCGGCACCCTCCAACCCCCAGAGCCTAAAGGTCCAGTGGAAAGTATTCAAATTCACAAATGTCGCAGTCCTCAAATGCCAAGGATCTAGTCTCCCTGTGATGGGTCTGGCACAATGCCAAGGATCTAGTGAATGTCTAAAACATACTAAGTTGAGCAATTGTCTGCTCACACATTTCTATGGAAGGGACCATTCACTGGTGATATCTTCTGTTTTTAAGAATGTATTTATTTATTGGAGAGAGACAGCGTGCATGCACACAAGAGTGGTGGGGGGAGAGGGAGAAGCAGGCTCCCCGCTGAGCAGGGAGCCTAACACATAACTCGATCCCAGGACCCTGGGATCATGACCTGAGCCAAAGGCAGACGCTTAACCAACTAAGCCACGCAGGTGCCCTCACATTTCTATCTTGAAAGCAATATACATGTACATGTCATTTTAAATGTTAAATACATATTTACATGTAAATCATATAATTCATTTTTTAATTTTTTTAAAAGATTTTATTTATTTATTTGACAGAGATCACAAGTAGGCAGAGAGGCAGGCAGAGGGAGGAGGAAGCAGGCTCACCGCCGAGCAGAGAGCCCGATGCGGGGCTTGATCCCAGGACCCTGAGATCATGACCTGAGCTGAAGGCAGAGGCTTCAACCCACTGAGCCACCCAGGTGCCCCTCATTTTTATATTTATAATTATATAACACATATTACTCTATTTATATATTTATGCCTATATTTATATCATATGGTGTAATGTATTGCATAAATATATATGTAATACCTTATGACATATGATTACATGTGTAATCATATATATGATTTTATTATCATTTATACGATTTTAAATGATTTCTGCCATGTTGGGATTTTATCTTAAAACCTCCCGTCGTAGTTGGGTTAAAGATGTGCTCATCCCTTGCTCACACTCATAGCTTTACCCAGGAGCAGACGAAAGGCAGTGGAGTGCAGGACATACTGGACAGCCTCAGCTACCACAAGAAAGCATGAACCGTTCATTCGAGCGTCCGTATTTTCATTTCCACGTAGATAAGAATTAATTTTCTGTCTCCACAGATCCCAAGCACCGGCCTTTAGCTAAGAGTTTAGGAACAGGCGAGCTCTGATGGGACGTGCTGTATTAAGCACAGACGACCAGCCAGGGAATTTGCTAAGCTGGGACGGATTAGCACAAGCTGCCATACTAACTTGTTACAAACTCCTTTCCTGATAATAACAGTGAAAGCAGACCCAGACTGGAAATTTTTGGCAGTCAAATTAGCTTTAACATAGGACTCACTTTTTTTTCCCTAAACACAGAAAGAGGGGAAGGGGAAAGCAACCCTAAAATCATTTAAAAGCTCTCTTAGGAAAGGCATAGACAGGAGCTGGCTGGCGTGGTGGCGACCCCTACCTCTGGGACATGTCGGACTCAGGATCTTCCCCCACTGAAGCATCATCATGCCCACAAATGGCTGCCATGTTGGTTCTCATCAGTGGCCGTCCCACTGTGCCCAACAACAAACATTCTGAGCGAGTCAGGGTGACAAGATCCCTTGGTATGGGGAAGAGGAATGATAATGAGGTGCGGAAGAGCCAGGATGCCCGTCATAATTCCTAGTGTCCTGGGGAAAACAAGCTCCCCTATATCCATTGCCTTCCTGGCATTTGAGTCACTCTTGGAAGTTTAAAGACATAAACACAGCCCCCGGTTAAAAAAAAAAAAAGAGCTTGGGGGTGGTGCCAAGATGGGGGGTGTACTATTCATTGCTGAAGTTTTAATCGTTAATACTGGAATGGAAGACAAGACCCATGGGTTCAGAATCCCAGAGGGCTCCACCCTCGAGGGATTGCCTGTACACATTTCTTCATCTCCCTGTACCTCAATTTCCCTTTCTGGGCAGTGGGGATAATGGCACCACAGGTTATGTCAAGACTCACATTCAAAATTATAAGAAAGCATATTTCAGTGGTGGACACAAAGAGAGTCAATAAACCCCAGGTCATAACCCTACTGACGTTATTTATCATCATCTGACAGGCGAACTAGGTCTAGGTTATAACGTACTATATGCAACCAAACAGTCTAGCTGGAGAGTACAAAACTGGGGGAAGTAGGGGACTTGGCATCTTCTAGATGGACAACAGCAGCCAACTGAGACCTACTTAGTTGGTAGACTTTGAGGTAGCCTCGGTCCCACTGGCTTCCTCCATGGGAAGACTCCAGACACTGTGTTAGACCAAAGCATTATTCACACTGAGTTCACGCTCACCAGTACTGAGGCAGAGGGGTCTACATCTCTGATTGAAATTCAGATGAGCTTTGTTCTTCTCAGGACACAAATCTACAAAGGGTAGATTTGGAAACTTCATAAAATACATTACCCAAGATCTTCTTTATTTTGTTATTTGCACTTCAAGCAAGTCCCATGGGAGAGCCTCACTCTCTTTCTCTCCAGGTTTCTAACTGGTAGGAGTACTTTCAGCTTCTTTTTGATTACTATACACAACACACACACACACACACACACACACACACACACACACACACACTCAGCCCTACAAAAGTACACAAAGCCAGGGTATTATGCTTAGCGAAATAAGCAAATCAGAGAAAGACAACTACCATATGATTTCCCTGATACGAGGAAGTGGAGATGCAACCTTGGGGGGTTTGGGGAGTCGGAAAAGAATAAATGAAACAAGATGGGATCGGGAGGGAGACAAACCATAAGAGACTCTTAATCTCACAAAACAAACAGAGGGTTGCTGGGGGGAGGGGTGTCGGGACAGGGTGGTGGGGTTATGGACATTGGGAAGGGTATGTGCCATGGTGAGTGCTGTGAAGTGTGTAAACCTGGCGATTCACAGACCTGTACTCCTGGGGCTAATAATATATTATATGGTTATAAAAAATCAAAAATTAAAAAAATAAATAAAAGATCATATACCAAAAAATACACAAAACCTAAAAAAAATTAGCATATATGGTGCTCAATATCACTGATCATCAGAAAAATGCAAAGTGAAACCACAACGAGATCAGCTCACACCTATGAGGATGCTTGTCATCACTATTAAGAAGACAGCAAGTGTGGGTGAGGAGGCGGAGAAAAGGGAACCCTTGTGTACTGCTGGTGGGAGCCTAAACTGGTTCGGCCATTCTTCAAAAGATTAAAAATAGAACTATCCTATGAGGGAGCAATTCCACGCCCGGGTCCCTAGCCAAAGGAAATTGAAAACAAGATAGCCAACTCCCATTTCACAGCATTATTCACAATAGGAATCACATGGAAACAACCCAAGGGTCCATCAGTGGATGAATGGATAAAGATAGGATACATACACAGTAGGATATTATTCAGCCGGGGGGAGGGGGGGGAAACAACAGGAAATCCTGCCATTTGTGACAACATAGATGGACCTTAAAAATATTATGCTCAGTGAGATAAGACCGAGAAAGACAAATAGTCTAGGAGATCCTTTATATATGAAATTAAAAAAAGAAAACTTGGAAAAAAAACCCCAGAATGGAATAATGAACACCGGAAACTCAGGGTTTGGGAAAGGGGAGAGATGTCGCTGAAGGGTACATTCTTGCAACCAGCAGAGAAAATGAGACCTGCAGATCTAATATACAGTGTAGTGATTATAAGCAACAGAGCTGTTTTCTAAACATTCAACTTTCTAAGAGAAAAGATCTTTGATATTCCTAACACACAAGAAGACGTGGCAATTTTGTAACACAATAGAGGCATTAGCGAATGTCATATTGCAACACAAATGTATCAAATCAACATGTTGTATACCTTAAACCCAAACCACGTTACATGCCGATTATCAAGTTACATGCCGATTATATCTCAATTTTTAAAAAGCACATTAAAATCTAAAAACGTCTCTCCTGTTGCCGCATGACACTGAATGCAGACAGAGCGCCGACAGCCGCGGGCTTCACCCTGACCCCCACCCCAGCATGTAGGGCTTCTCAGTGAGCATGCCTGAAGCCCAGAGCCCAGGAAAGAGCTCCCTGGCTGGTTCCCCGTGGCTGTGTCTTTCTTCACACTCTCAGCCAGCTCCCCTGCTTGCCTTTTCCCACACGCGGTCATTCACCTGGTCAGTTTCCAGTGGCTGCTGACATCCCACCCAGCACGGTCATCCTCTGTCTCCCCCTCCAGCACAGGGACCCCTTCATGTGTCTCCTCCCCGCATGCACTGTGATTTCCTGAGCTGGTTCTGTGCTCCAGCCTGATGCCTCGCAGGGCCCAGCCCAGGCTATGACTTTTCTGAACATCCTCTTGGGTCATGGGACACCTCAGGGTATCTATTGCTAAAGCAGGGATTGTGTCTTGAAAGCAACCTCAATATGGAGTTATGTTTAAATGATGCAGAAAGTACAAGAGGTCCCTTCAGCTCACAACCAAAGGCCATCTTATGGTTTCCTTATCCTAAGTGATTAAAATGCCAGGAATATTCCATTTTGGGGTCCAGGACCCATTATCACGCATTCCATAAGGGCCCGGGGACATGCAACTCTCTGCCTGGATTCCATGTATTTTGTTTCTGCATGCCCCAACCTGATGTCCAACCAGCTTGGCCCTTGCCCTCCCTTGGCCCACCTTCATCAGCACCGTCCCCCAACTCCCAGCTCTGTACCCGAGGCCCCCATTTTATTGTCAAGAGGGCTGTTGTAGAAATCACTTTTTCCAGATTGCCCTGCTTCTTTGCCTCCATTGGAACCTACAGGACCTGCTGCTGCCCCAACCATCTTGAGTGGGGAGTGGTTCCCTTGCCCCATGCTCCCCACTGAAGAGAGTGAGAGAGAATTGGCCAACTCACCACCACCACATCAAGACAATTGTTCCAGAACAAACCTCGACACTCTGCAGCTCTTGCCCTCTGTTTCCACCAACCTCGAGATCATTCTTCATGTTCCCAGCATCCATGAGCTTGCAACTTTCACCCGTGCTTCTGGAGGGCAGGCTCACAATCTTCCTCTTTGCTCCCATCTTCCATCATCCTGGACGATTTCAAAATCCTTGTTAAGAACCTAATATCCTGGGACACCTGGGTGGCTCAGTTGGTTAAGCAGCTGCCTTCGGCTCAGGTCATGATCCCAGCGTCCTGGGATCGAATCCCACATCGGGCTCCTTGCTTGGCAGGGAGCCTGCTTCTCCCTCTGCCTCTGCCTGCCACTCTGTCTGCCTATGCTCGCTCTCTCTCTCTAACAAATAAATAAAAATTTAAAAAAAACTTAAAAAAAAAAAAAAGAACCTAATATCCTGGCTCCAATCACCTGGAATTTCTAGTTTCATATTTATTCTATTGCAAGGCTCTTCAATCCCATCATGTCTGTCTTTGTTCAGCCTGTTGCCAGGACTGCTAGCTGGCAAGATCCACAATCCCCTCCTCTGCTTGGACACACAGCTAGAGCACATTTCCCGGGCTCCCTTGAAGCTAGAGTCACGTGAATGAGCTGTAGAGCTAAATGGAAGGGGTGTGTTTCATGCTGAGGCCCGGAAACTTCCACCCAGGTTCCTCCATACCTGTAGGCTCCATGGGATTAAAAGGATCCCTAGACCCACTTGGATCTAGGCTATGTGTTGAAAACAGCAGAGTCTCTCTGTGAGTGGGACTTCTTAAATGCCACTGCAGGAAAGGTTTATCTGCCCGGTGCCATCACATGAGCAAGAAGTAATCTATTGTGTTTGAACCTGATTTATCATAAAGTCTGATGTTGGGTCCATTCATCTATATAGGTAACATACTCTCAGGGGTTAAGCACTGTTGATTCTCTTTGACCCGTATCTTTTGGATCCTCCCTCCCGGACCCACTATTTCCCCCATAAGGTTCAGCCTTCATCTTCTCTTCACATGGTCTATCACGATGGCCTCTGAGTGGTCTCTCTGCCTTCAGTGTCTTGCCACTAACATCTCCCCTTTCACTAAGAATCAGGTTCTTAAAAAAAAAAAAAGCAGATGCTTCATCTCCTAGCTCCAGAAGTCCTCAGTACTCACACACTGAGTTTCATATGTGCGTGACATGGCACTCAAGGTTGCACTTGGCCTTGCCCTAAACCACTTCCCCAAATCCATTTATCTTGGGACCAAAGCAAAGGCACCATCCCTCATGGCTACCTCCACTTCGGGGATTCCTTCACCCCACTCTAGATGTGCCATATAAAGAAACCCTTCTTTCAATTCCAATTCTTTGAAATTTTCAATTTCCAAGTGTCCTTCAAATATGAACTATAACCAGATCTTTCGTTTGGAATGAATCATTCCTTCCTCCACCACTGATGTGATCCGGTATTTCTCCATTATCTCTTCAAAGTAAACCGTGCGTATGTCTCTCCGACCAAAATAAGTATCCCTTGGATGGATAACATCACTGTGTTCATCGTACTAGTCTCTCAGCTCTCATGCTATGCCCAGGACCTAGCACATGCTTCACAGATAACTGGGAAAGAAGAACACCAAATCCTAGCAAGTGAAAGGAGGAGGAGGAGGAAGGAAGGAAGAACAAGGGGAGGTTTGCAATTTGAAAGGCTCTCATTCATAAGCCTAAAAGGTCAAGAGGACCTTCCTGATGGGTTTGATGGGATCCTTACTGTGAAGTTATCAAAAACTGTTTTCTTAACAGAGACAGTGTAAGTCGGCCAGTGGCTTCAGGAAGCTCTATTTGCTAAGCAGCCAGAATCCCAAAGCGCAGTTGCCCCTGACCTCACTCCACGTGGCTGCAGGTGATCAGCTCTTACCTGCCTCTGGCGTGGGCCTCCCATCTGGCCTGCTGGAGGCAACTTCTTGCCTCTTCCGAAGTCTGCCTCTCTTCCTCGCTGTAACTATATAAGAAGAACTATATAAGAAGTAACTATATAAGAAGAGGGAAATTTTCATTTGTACGTTTGTTTTTCTTCTCTCTTACACCTGCCACCATGGCCTTGTTCAGGGGCATGGGCTGAGGTTGGCCACGGCTCTTTGTAATACATGTTGGCTAGATTCAGCTTGGCTTCCCTCTCTCTGAGGCCTTTTCCCCGGTCTTCAGGTGAGATGCATGCTCCCCTCAACTCACTGGCATTTCCTGCTGGGGGCAGCAGGGCTAGGGGAGGCCCCAAGGTCATGACCTGCCTGGAGCTGGACCCCCGCCAGCTTCAACTCTGTGCAATCTTGAAAGTTAGCCTCCAAAGGCCTCCTTCTCTCCCTGCAACTAACAACCATCCATTTTCTCCCTGGAAAGACAATAAAAAGAGAAACAATTAGCTTGAGAGCAAGAGGACACAGTTTACACAAGGCTTTCCTTGTGCATTTCTCGTTCTTTCTACTTTACCCATGATTTGTGCCTTGACATCCTCTGGATATAGGAACGCTCTGTACACACACACACACACACACACACCCCAATGAAACAGACACATTGATGGATGTCCTCTTATTTTCCTGTCATTCACTTAGTAACATGTCTTATTCCAAACCATAGTAGCTAGTAGTTTGCAGATTGTGTCTCGCAGGGGAGAAAATATATTAGAAATGGTCTTGCTCTGCATAATATTTTCTGTGGTACCATTTAGGAGGAAAGATATTTACCTATTTACCTGCTCCCTGAGGAGAAGGGCGTCATCTTTGGATAGAATGTGGGGGCAGGGAGACGAAGGGATGGAGGCTCATGTGTTCGAAATGCGAATGTGGCCATTTTCCATGAAATAAGTTGACCTTGTGAATTTCACCCAGGTGTAACATTTTGTGTGGACCTCCAGGATCCTTGATGTCTTCTTCACTGACATTTTCCTGCTGTGAGGAATCCTAAATTCCTGCAGACTTCCAAGAATCACAGTGACACGTCCAGGATCTTGCCTCCTGTCCTCCTCCTTGCATTCACTGGGTCATCGCACTCTAGTGAAGCAGGTGCAGTGGGGCACATTAACGCGAACCGAGGTCCAGTGTCTGCACTCCAGTATCGACACGTGGAGGGGAAGATGGGGGTTAGAACAGGGTTAACGACTGACGCAGAGATGGGATCCCAGGGCAGGGGCATCAGAAGACAAGGCTGTAGGGACACGTGGTGAAAGCGGTAACTCGGAGCTATGTCCAGAAAGCTGAGCAGGAGTTTCTGGGTGACGAGGCAGGTGATGGGCAATTCAAGCAGAGGCAGAGGACGTGCAGTGGGATATGTCCTAGCAGAGTCTGCCCGTGCTGGGGGAAACACAGAGACCTCCAAGATTCCACCTGCGTCCAAAGAGCAGAGGGAGAGAAACCATACTTTAAAAAAAAGAGAGACTTGTATTCATTTGACAAGCACTTAATGAGTACCTACTGTATGCCCTACACCATATCCGAGCATCTTACCACTGATACGACCTCACTGAGTGATCCAAAGCTGATTTTAAAGAATGTATGGATCTGGGGGCCCCTGGGTGGCTCAGTCAGTTAAGCATCTGTCTTCGGCTCATGTCATGATATCAGGGTCCTGGGATCAAGCCCCACATTGGGTTTCCTGCTCACAGGTGACCTGCTTCTCCCTCTCCTCCTTGCTCATGCTCTCTTTCTCTTTCTCAAATAAATAGGTTAAGAAATAAAATAAAAAGTAAAAAGAATGTATGGGTCGCCAGATGGCAAACCCTGGCGGGGAAGCTAGGGCACGGGGCTCATCTACCAGACACCTGTGTCCACATCACTTACACAAGAGGCCATGAGAGGTTCTCCATCAAGGCTGCATAGCACAATGGCTAAGAATGCTACAGCATGGGTCTACAGCATGGGTCCAAGGTCCGGCAACCCCAGTCACGAGCTGTGACACTTTGCAATTCCCTTCTTCATCTGTGTCTTCACCCCATTTGAAGATAATAGTGGCACCTCCCTCCGGATTCTTCTTCTTAAGCACCCACAAAATTCCTTGGCAAGGAAGGAAGCACTGTGTGCTTTCTGTATATATTATTTTGTTAACTAAATAAATTGGGTTTTATTGGAAAGCATATTAAAAAGCAGTCCCTGCCTTCAGAAGCTAAGGATAAGAATTATCACCTGATTCCGAAGGAGAGGAGCTATGCACAAATCCTGGCAATAAAAACTGAGCTACACCTCCAAATAAAAGAGACTTGCCCTGGTTCTCAAATCACAGCTGCTCTTGAAAACCGCTAATTTGGGGAACCTGGGAAAAGTCGGTCCCCTTCCAGACCAACCTTCGTTCATAGCAAAAAAGTAACAATTTGGAGGCTTTGCTTAGGGAGGAGAGAAATGACAAGCTGTGAGGGTTACATTGTGTCTCTAGCCACACACTTTTCTGCAAGGATAAAAACCATCTTAAATGTCCTCCCTGTTGCCTCTTTCTGTTCTCCCTCCCCATTCATCAGGTGGAACAAACTTTACAGCTTTTTAGTTTAAAATAAAGCATTTGGGGGCATCTGGGTGGCTCAGTTGGTTAAGGGTCCGACTCTTAATTTGGGCTCAGGTCATGATCTCCGGATCATGAGATCGATTTCCGAGTCAGGCTCTGCAATGGGTAGGGAGTCGGCTTCAGAATCTCCCTCTCCCCCTGCACCTATCCCCCTCCAAAAAAAATAAATAATAAAATTAAATAAAACTTCCAATGCAGAGTAAAAATCAACCGGTATTTAGAGTTGCTCCTGGTTAGTTTGGATATGAAGCTGTTTTTTAGAAATCAAAAATCTCCTTTTCTCTTTTACCTCTTGGGTCAGGTACCAATAAGGGTGAGGGGAAAAAATAGGCTGACCGACTCCCAATATTTGCTCTCACAAAAATACCGGCTGTTACATGTTCTGTTTGTGAGCCCCAGGGCCATGAGGAGACTTGGAATAATCTACCCGAATAGCAGGAGAGGGAACAGGATGTTCATTTCCTTCAGCAATCGTGGTTGACCAACATCTTAAACCAAGGGTCCAGGACAGAGTCAAGCCTCCTCCTATCACTGAAGATGCTCCATCCAGTCTCGCTCAGTGCTGTTTATAAGGGTCTTGGGGAGATGTTGCTGGGCTGTCGGGTGCCAGGGGAAGAGCACTCGACATGTGGGAGGGGCATGCCAGGGTATCGCCCTCATCCTGCTGGGTTTGGATGGACAGAGCTGTCCTTTTCTTTATGTCCTTTATCAGCAGAGGGAAGAGGTGACAATGATGATATCAGGAATTAATGACATGTTCTAATCATGGTTTCCTTCTTAGGTTGGCCCCTGATTAGGACTACCATACAAAAGGAAGGAAGGAAGGTAGGAAGGAAGGAAGGGAAGAAGGCAGGCAGGCAGGCAGGCAGCCAAGCTCTCCAGCCAGTGGCAGAAGATCTAACCAGATAGAAGGCAGATACGTAAGCTAACCATTATCTGTCTTATCTGGCTACGGGAAGGAGACACTCCGTACACTCTTTAACCCAAAATGCAGGTTCCTGAGGGTTACAGCAAATAAGCTTTGAACCTCAGCCTTCATACAAATTAGAAATTCTCACCTCCCTCGTGCCAGGAGTCCTGTTTAAACATCCCTGCCTTCTATCAGCCCCGAATTAGGTCTTCTTTGCGGCCCACCCAGGACAAAGCTCCGCAAAGCGACCCTTTCAAAGGGGGATCCCTTACCAGCCACAGAGGGACACAGCCTGGATGAAAGGATACTCTTAAATATGATTTTGATTTAGTGGCTCTGATTTTATCTTTTGTGCTGTGCAAAGGAAAACAAAAGGCAGTAATGTTTCATCCACAGTTACATGGCAAGCATATTGTACACTTCAGTTAGATTCCCTTTATCTAGCACATCCTGCCTTAAGTGAAATGATGCCTTGTGTTTCTTCCAACCCCAGGCAGGCACATGCAGCCCCTGTTGAGGGCTCCAAGAGGCTTTATTAAACAGAAAATTAATATAATGCTATTGTCTCAGCTGGCAGCTTCGTGAGAGTTAAAGTCTTTGCAATATTTTATTAGCAGAACCAAACCCCAACTTCTGGGACTGGCAACTAGAGACTTTACCTGGATATGCTTGGCCCAGGGGGAGACAGTGTAAGCCCCAAGGTGAAGCTTTGGCTGCAACCATGCCATGCTGAGATTATACAAACTGAGCCACAAACCCAGCTCTTTCCCTGGCAAGATCAAATGGGCCTTCATATGATGTATAAACCGAAGAGATATGGGGGATTTGTGTAGATTCCATCTTTTTACTCAATAAATGTTTGAATGGGTCCCTTCTATTCCAGGCCCTGTAGGTCCCCTGCAGAGGGGAATGAGCTGCACTCTGGCCTTCAAGGAGCCCACCGTCTAACAAGGAGAAAATCAGGCAACAAACCATCGTAATACTAAAGGCACATGGCAGACCCTGTTGTCATTATCATGGCCTCAATATTCAATCCCTTCTCCCTTTTTTCTTGCAGGCAGGTGCCAATACCTGTGTTTGGCAGAGGGATGTGCCCAACCGTATACCCATTTTTTTCAGCTTCCTTTGCAGCTATCTAGGATTAGGCAAATAACAGAATTCTAGACAATTAAATATAAGCAGGAGCCCAGGGGGGAGATTGTAGGATAGCTTTTCCTCTCTTGAATGACGAGGACAGACATGGACAGTGCTGCCCTTTGGCACTGAACATAGATGTGATGTCTGGTGCAGGGGCAGCCCTGTTGTAACCATGAGATGAAAAGCATGGAAATGAGAGCTAACATGAAAAGAATGGCAGAGCACAAGGACGGAAAAGGCCTGGCTTCCTGGTGACAAGACTGAGAAGCAGAGTCAATACCAATTATCACCAAAACCTGGATGCGCTGTTACATAAGAAAAAAAGGACTTTTTTTTTTAATTCTTTAAGCCATTCTTCATCCAGTTTTCTGTTACTTGTATAGCCACATATATTCCCAGTAGATACTGGCATCAGAGCTACAGATGTATATAGGTTACAGAAAAAAGGGTAATTACTTTTGGGGTGGGAAAGGTGAAGAGAGGTAGTACTTCTTCCTTGGAATGACATTTTATTTTTTATTTTTTATTTTTTTAAAGATTTATTTAGAGAATGTGCCCTAGTGGGGTGAGGGGCAGAGGAAGAGAGAGAGAGAGAGAGAGAATCCCAAGAAGGCTCCCCTCCGAGCCTGGAGCTCAGTAGGGCTCGATTCTGAGATCATGATCTGAAGGGAAACCAAGAGTCAGATGCTCAACCGACGGAGACACCCAGGTGCCCCATGTAGAATGACATTTTACATCAAGTTCCCGTGGAAACACAGGAGTCCCCTGGGGCGGGGGAGGAGGTGTGCAGAAAATCCAGACGCTAGGTAGAGGGAGCAGCGGGTGCCTCAGGGTAGCATGGGTGACAGGAAAGGGAAGGTGTGAGACTATGCTGTGTGAGGACAGGAACATCAGAGGATGCACCACCGGGGAAGTCAGATTCAGGAAAGTAATGAAGGTTTCAAGCAGGTGTGTGATATGATGAGTTAGAAAGACAATAAAATGGAAAGTTGGCTGGTCCTGCTCTTGGGTTCCAGGGAAGCGATGCTTTAACATTTACCGAGGTCGGGAGGACTCCGCAAGACCTCAAAGCATGGGCTCACTTTCTGCCTGAACACACATTGTACCTCTGCTTCGTTCAAGAAAATAACCAAAAAGGAGCCTTCTGAACATAAAAAATAAGAAAAAGGAAGATTAAAGACAGACAGCCCTGCATACACTAGAAACTTCAGACAAGGTCGGCTACCTTATGAAATGTCCTTTGTCTAATAATTTGTACCATTTTATGTAAAAAGATACATAAAGAGCTCTACATCAAATGTTCCTTCCCTGGGGTACCCCTTCTTTTTTTTTAAGATTTTTATTTATTTATTTGACAGAGAGAGATCACAAGCAGGCAGAGAGGCAGGCAGAGAGAGAAGGGGGGGAAGCAGGCTCCCCACCGACCAGAGAGCCCACCACGGGGCTTGATCCCAGGACCCTGAGATCGTGACCTGAGCCGAAGACAGAGGCTTTAACCCACTGAGCCACCCAGGTGCCCCAGGTGGGGCACTCCCTTCTTTGCGAAAATTGTGTACTCTGGGCAGCTGTCCTAACTTTGGCTCGAATAAAACCCTCTTCTTTTCTTTCAGAAATTCTAAAAGGTTTCTTCCTCTTGAGTCGACACAGAGGACAGCTGCAATGGAATATGCAGGAAAAGGGGGACGGGTTGGGAAGGTGGCTCTAGGAAGATCCGTTTGGGTATAATTTTCTAATACCTGGAAATATACTCCAGAGCTAACGATTTTTATAGTATACAGGGATGAACAATATTTGCATTTCAAGCCTGGTGCCTCGGCGAACTTATTTAATCTTTTACTCACTGAATGAGGTGTTATGTTCCCATTTTAGAGATGAGAAGACTGAGAGTAGGAAGCCCAACTGACTGTCCAAATTGGCACAACAACAGATGGGAGGTGTGGTTCCTAAGCCCATGTCCATCTGGCCCATGGCACTGCCTGACACCTCCCCCCCAACCACCACCACCGTCTATGCGTAGAGGGACGACTGTCTGCCTCCAACTGGATGTGGGGAACCAGTAGACTTTGCAACCTTAGATGCTAACACCAGAAACCCGGAGACGGCAAACCTAGTGACCAGGTCTCCCAACCCGTAAGGAACACCTAAAGGAAGTATGCAAGTAGGTTAGCCTACAGGTTTGGTACAGATGTGCATGGCTCTGCCAAATACAGAGCCTGCAAGAAACCCCTCCTATAAGAATCCCTTACATCTCTGTGTTCAGCCTCACCAAGACAGATCGCCTTGAGACATTTTTTCTAAAATGCTGCCACCCATAATAAACCCCTTTCCTTGAGTAATGCCCCTCAATTGCCAGGCCCTGTTTGAAGGGCCTTCCCTGCATTAGCTCCTTTAATCGATGACGACAACATCACATGAGAAAACCTCCAAAGCGGGATTTTTCCGTTTTTCGTTAAACCATGTAGAGACTGCTAGCGTGGAGTGGTATCCACCAGGGAGAAGGGAGCGAGTCTGTGCCACCTGGTCCCTGCTATTTAAAACAGATGCAACAGGGGCTGAAATGTGTATTCCTTCAGGGCAGAGCCCCTGGAGAGAGGAGCACAGCGGCTGAGATGGGCCAAAGGGAGGCAGGTAGGAAAGGACACACTACATGCCTGAGCCAGCACTAGGTCCTCTGAAAGAGCCCATACAGAATTGATTGCACATTAACAACCCCTGAGCTAATGCTATCAAGAGGGTTATTTAATGGCCTTCCCCGGGAAGAATCACGGCAGTTTTGTTCCTGCCCAGCAAGGAAATCCATTTTCACTTAGGACATCCACCAGGAAGTTCCACAGCCCACCGAATGGAATAAAGCATGGATCCCATGGCCCCATCTGGAAAGAACACAGGTGATAATTCTGATGGCTAACATTTATCAGGCGTGCACGACATGCCGGGCGCAGCCCCAAGTGCTGTCTGTTCGCTACCTCACGTGGTTCCTGGGAGATGGGTGAAAATGGCATCTTGATTCGGCAGATGAGTAAGACACGGAAGGAAGGGTTGTAGGCCTGAACACTGGCTAACCACGTGTAGCCAGTGGCCAGGCCTACAAAATCCAAGATCCAGAGATCAGTTCCATTAGAAGGGAGGCAAGCTGAAGGGTCCCTTCCCGGAGTGGTTCATCGGGGTCATAACCAAAACATCGGACAGCCAGTATGGCCCCGGCATTGGCCAGACGGGCTGGATGCTGGCCGTGGGCCTCCCACTGTGGTGGGTGGGCATCCAATGGCTGACCATCTGCCCTGGTGATGAGCAGGAAGCCAGTAGCATGCCAAGTATCTTGGAGGGAAGCCACATTTCCCCAAAACCAGCATAATAAGATCTAATTCTCGAAACAAACTTTGAACCGGGGTTTAAATGAAGACTGAGTATCTTTCCCTGGCTTTATTTTATTTCATGGTGCTCATTAATGCCTTCCTTCAGTAAGCAAGCATTTATTGAGTACCTGCTGTATACCAGCCACAACTATAAGTGATAGAAATCCCCCCAGGTGGGGATGCCTGTGACAGCGTGACTCCTCTCTGCGGCACCTGACTCATGTTTACACTTACATTGTTCCCCATGTCCCCCATGGCCTGAGGGGCAGGGACTGCATCTCTTGAATTCTAAATCTCCAGACCCTTGATCAGGACCTGGCACAGGGTAAGCTCCTGGTGGGGACTTGCCGAAGAGGGGGTTGGTGAGTGAGCCAGTGGGTAACTGGAGATAGAATGGAAGTCTGGGACTTAATAATGCAAGTTATTGGCTGTGGCACGGAACAACAGAGTCACTCTCTAGCGACAGAATTCGGGTCAGGCATCTCCAGACCTCAGTGCTCAGAGGCAGGGGAAATGTAGCCGGCGATGTGAAACATGCACCAGAAATGGATGCTGACCCCGACGGAGCCGTGTTAACCAAGCCTTCCCAGCACTTTCACGCCCTTGGACAGAGATACAATTTGCCCAGGGTCCAGGGTCACTGATGCCCATAAAGCAAGGAAGCCAGAGCCTCTAACCTGGAAATGGCTGGCTTCTCCTTCTGCAATACGCCAGCTGAGACTCAGTGCCGGGGTCTTCACAACATGACTTCCTACAGCCTCACGTCACTGCACAAACAGAGCTGGGTGGTGATGAGCCAGAATCCAGCTCATGCCTCATTCATGGGATTTCTCCATTTCCGGTGACAAAAACAGGCTTTTTTTTTTTTTTTCTGGAAGCCTCAATCTGTGCTTTTCATGTATCTCTGTCCTCAAATGGCCTGGGGACAACTGGGCTTGTGTATTAGATGAAGAAGAGAATGAAAGAGGAGCAAAGGAAACTGCTCAGTGGGAGGCTGGCCCCCACGCCCATGACCCTGAGATGGCGCCTGCACCGGCTCCGGGCACCCTGCTTGCATGGAAGGCATGGTGGGACTGGCCCTTACTTCCCTAGGCTCTCCTGCAGCCAAATTTAGTCCAACTCCTTGATTTAATTACACTCCTGTGTACAAAAGGAAGCTTGCATTCTCCTATACGCGATGAATATTAAGCTGTTAGACCTGTAATTTCCTCCACCAGGCATGCTCCCATTTTTGCATACTGATGCCACATTTAGTTTGTTACTTTCTAATTTTCCATCCTTTTGGTCCTGGGCTAACCACCTTATTCCCACAGTCATTCCAATCAGCACACATATACACCCTGCCTCCCCTCTCTCTCCTCCAAGTCCACCCAGACGGTGAACAGTGCGGTGTGTGTGACCCGAGACCCCTTTCACACCTGCCACAGAGATGGGAAGAGTTCTGGGGGCTCTGGTCTTTAACTGGAGGTGCCCGGGCTATAAACGGTCAGGGACGGAGCTTCAGGTAGAGCACTAAGGAGTTTGGAGACCCGCATACACCCCCGCGGACATCAGAGCTAGCCTTCCTCTTGACATGCCTCCTCCAAGAAGGTGGTCAACAGCTTTAAAACTATTTGGGGGACCACAGTATCTCTCTGGGAAGGAAACAGGAACAAAAGTGGGGTGGGGGGTACAGGTTGGTATATCCTGCCAAGCTCTGCCCGACTCCCACAGGTCCTCTCCTGGCAACTGTTGATGATCTGGGGACTTCCCCTGGTATCTCGGTCAGTTTGGGCTGCTGTAACAGAGGACCACAGAGCGGGTGGCTTAGAAATGACAGAACTGTATCCCTCACAGCTCTGGAGGCTGGGGAGTCCAAAATGAAGGCCCCAGTAAATTTAGTGTCTGGTCTATAAATGGCGGTCTTCTGGCCATGGCCTCACATGGTATGGGGGAGGGCACAAGGGAGTCTCTGGACCCTCTTCTATATTCATGGGGGCTCTACTCTCATGACCTCATCACCTCCTAAAGGCCCCACCCCTAAATACCATCACACTGGGGTTAGGTCTCAACCTATCAGTTTGGTGGGATACACACATTCAGTCTCTAACACTTGGCTTCAGCCTTCCTTAGTATCCTACCATTTCTCTGGAACCTGGTGTCAGAAGCAGCTCCCTCCCACCTTGGTCTCAGGCTCCCAAATCAACAAATGTCCTCTGATCTCATGTGAAACCCCCTCCCTTTACTTTCTATCTTGTTTCGATCAACTCTCGGATCTGTTCTCACGCGAGATCTCACAGAAGCCTTCTTTCCCCGGGAACATCTGGGAGGGGAGGTCTGTGGGGCCAGGCACAGAGCTAGACTCTGCTTGGCACTTGGACCCTGCTTGCAGGCTCATGTTCCAGCCAAGCCCAAGGTCTCTTGCTGTCCATGAGCAGCCTCTCCTCCAAACCTAGGTGTGCAAGCATCTACCAACAGTCTCCCTTCACGTGGAACCATTTGGACACTTCTAACCTGCTTGGTCCTCGAAGAAATTCTCCATTCGCTGGCCCTGTGGCCATTGATGATCAGATGAACTCCCTACCTATATAACACACTGGGTAACACTATCAAGGGCTCCCAACCCTCTGACACGTATCCTTCCATGAACGGCATTTTTCATTCACTCCTGCCATTCCTTGAGAGGATTAACTCACTTCATCTTCACTAGACCCCTACAGAGTAGTAGTCTCATTTCCATTTCTCAGATGAGGCAATCATAAATGGCGAATGATCCTGCCGATACTAAGTGGCAAGATGGAGATTTAGACCCAGGGTCTTTATTCCAAAGCCCATGCCCTTAATCACTACCCAGTAAAGACATCCGAGCGGGTCCTGCTGACAGTGTAGATGCCTGTCCATCCCCCCGACAGCATGATACAGGATCAGCAGAATTTAGAGCCTGTCTCAGTATGAGGACAAAAAGCTCTATTTTATTATGCTTTCCAGAAGTCCTAACCACTGCTGAACCAAATTCATAGGGTCAGCGGATAAGCCAGGGGTCCCTTATTCTTTCGGGGGACATAACACAAGTCTAGAGTCATCCCATTCTGTCTCCTAAGCACAGGTCCAAGAGAAGCCATCCTTCCACCTGGGGCCACATTGGGTGCCTAGAACTGATCAGAATACACGATAATCTTAAAGCTAAAGTCACCCAGTTTGGCAGCCTGAGTTTTCTGACTTCCCTGTAAGGAGAAGCTTGTCAGCCAGCCAACAGAATCCTTGTTGCTGGACAGAGCAGTTCTGAAGAGCTTTTGCTCATTGATTTTTCTTTTCTAGGCTGGATGCAAATACTGTCTATTCTTAGAGTCTTTGCTTCGCCAAACAAGGGATGATGAGTCGTGTGAAGGCTAGCTTTCCTTGGCACACTCATCCTGGGCATGCTCTGGCCATCCCGATGAGACTGACTGGCATGCTAGTGTGATGGGATTCTCTGGTGCTCCCCAAATCTCCTTAGCAACACACTCGCAAAGGCTCTTGGAACAGATTGCGTCTGCAGCTAATTCCAGCCATTATGTGTTGCTTTTTACTGGTTCCATTTAGGAGATCCTTCCTTCCAAGAGCCTGAAATATCTCCTCAATTATAAGATGGGGATAATTCCTTAGGATGTGGCTATCAGTGGCGATGGCGATGATGATAATGATGATGGTCATAGTGGACCTGTATCCTAAGTTCGCCATGCCAATAATCAAGGTAAAGCACATGAAAATGTAAACTGTAAGTGCCAAATTGATGCAGCCTCATCTAACCGACTATAGGATAGAACAGACCAAACACTGGACTGGGCATTTGATTTTATGCCATTTGCAAGGCAGGACACATCACTTAATATTTCAAGGGGCTCCCTCTCCCTTCTGTGAAGGCAAGTCATGACTTTTGCCTTTCCTCCTAGCTGGACAGTCACAGAACCCAAGTGAACCTTCTGGAAAATCATTTGTAAACTGTAAATTATTGTGCAGGTACCCAGGACAGCTAAATTCACCAAGGGAAGTTCCCAATGTGGAGAAATCATATGGCAAAATTCTTTTGTAAGTAATTTGCTCACATATGCTTCGTAAGTGCGGAAGATTTCAATTTCAATTGAAATTGAAATTGCGTAGATTTCAATTTCAAAGCAGCTCCAATGAATTGGCCACATGTCCATACTTCGGGGAATTTTATTCAATGGTTATCTGATGAATGAATGAATGAATGAATGATGCCAGGTATCATGAAGAGATGGCTCTATTTTTACAGCACAAACTCCACATGATGCATTTAAACTCCCCCATATAATTACCTTCCTGAACTCTCACAGGCAGCATCAATCATTATCGGCACTATGGAGAATACCTGAATTATTTAAAAAACTGCTCTTACTCCAAAGTTTTGTAAAGAACTGTGACACGTGTTATATAATGTTTCTGATAATTGAGCACCGAGTGAATGAAATGCATTCAGAAGCAGAGGACTTTGTAGGCACACAGGCAGAACTTGGCCGTGAATTTCCTTCTTCATCCAGACTCAGGGCTACCCTGGGTCTCCGGCCCCACCAGGTGCCTGGAGCTCTGCCGCTGTAAGGAAGACCTCGCTGGCTTCCCTCGAGGGCGATCTGCCTCCTCTTCTGTCCCAGCCCATCAGTGTCTAGGCTACAGCCTTCACATCCCACTCATGACCACACAGATGATGTCTGCTCACACTGCAGTTGGCAAAGTCAATGGCCGTCTGCTCATGCTAGCTGAAAAGGAAGCTACAGCTATCTGGTTTCCTAGGTGCCTGGCTTTCTGCTTTCCCTACTTCGGTCCCGCCATTATTTTTTTTAAAGATTGATTGATTGATTGACTGATTGATTGAGTTGACAGAGAACACAGGAGGGAGGGGCAGAGGGAGAGATGAAGTCTAAAGCAGACTCCACACCGAGCAAGGAGCCCAACGCAGAGCTTGATCTCACGACCCTGAGATCCTGACGTGAGCCAACACCAAGAGTGGGACGCTCAGCTGAGGTGCCCCTTGGTTTGCCCTTTAAACTCCACCAGGACATCCCTTCCTGCTCAGTCCTCTGAACCTCACCCCTTGTGAACGACTATATCACAGGATGCTATTCTCAAAGTGTGTTTTCTGGTATTTCCTCTGCACGGTAAAAATTAATGGACTAGGAGATTTGTGTTTGGTTCTCAAAGAGCTCTTAAAAAGCTGCAGGAGAAGAAAGTGTGGTTCAGTGGATGAAAATGATGACCAGCTTGGATGATGACCAATTCAGATAATTGGCCATAGACCTCTAATCTCGCTGGCATCCCTCTGTCCCTCAGCAGGGACCCGGCCGATCATTCCATCAATACATTTATTTTGTCAGCTGTCACTGTGTGGCGCCCACACGTCTCAGCTGGGTAACTTGGGCTGAGAAATGGAAACCTGCCAATATCAGAATCATTTCATCCCTATCACGTGCCTTTCTTGTCATAGATTTTCAATGCATTTCTGCCTGGCTTGGCAAATCTCAGCCATGACCTTGCTTTTAGCTGCTGGGTCCCTTTAATTATTACTATCCATTCCAACCAGCTTGAGTCAGTACATTTCCAAACTGCATTAACTCAGTAAGTTCTACCCATAAGATTTCTAATTTATTCTATCCAGCATCCCCCTCTACACACACACACACACACACACACACACACACACACACACCACCCAGTATTGCTCTGAACCGGTTCCTCATTGGGGAACATGCATCTCTACAAATGTTGATTTATTTTCACGGACTTTTCATGCAGTTTCTCCTTGGAGTAACTTCACTCCTATCCGAAGGAAAGTACTAGATTCCAGATCATGTTAAATACCTAAACCATTGCCCATTCCGCATCAAGTCCTGAGCTCTCCAAACCAGGCACCAGGATAACTCCATGGGATAGTGGTCATTTTGAGAGGCGAAGCAAATGGTCCAAAAATGGGTTTCGGAGACAAGCCTCCTAGTTCATTACAACCCCTGAGATGAAGTCAGCACATCACAGAGCTCATGAGAAAGTGATCATGACCATGCCTTCCCTTACTGACTCCAGAGACTGGGCTCTGGGGTCACAGGCAGGGTGCGAAAGCCCAAAAGGGAAAGGGACATGAGCTTTCGGGTCAGGTCTGGATCCAAATCCAGCTCTAGTGCCCTGTGATCATGAACAAGCTCCATCACCTGGATAATGGAGATGATAACTGGGCGATCAGTGAGGTTTAAGGCAAAGAGTGCGTGCACACCAGGGCCTAGCACAAGCCTATTATTTACATGCTGCTCCTGCCGTCTGTGCCCCAGCTCAGTCATCGGCCAAGGATATAAGCTTTGATACTTGCAACTTGTCTTGAAACCATCGTCCCACTCCTGATGCCTCTAAAACCAGTAACAGCAGCAAATGGTGCACGGAGCCTACTGGTTAGTCCCCAATGGATACTGCTCTCTTCTTCAGCCTTCAGCCAGTGGGGAATCACTTCAGCCCAGTGATTCCCCACTGGCTATGTTGTCTGTCACCCACTTGAAAGAGTACATTCTACAACCTCCCTTGCATCTTACATGCAGACATGATTAAGTTTGGACCAGTAAGATATAAATAAAAGTGGTTTTAAATTTCCAGGAAATATTTTTTTAAAGAGGAGGCATTCCCTCTTTGCATCTGCTTCCTCTATCCTTGTTGCCTGGAACATTTATGTGAGGACTGGTGCTCTAGCAGCCATCTTGGATTATGAGGACAGACTCACAGCCCACAGACATGGACTGGAAGGAGTCTGGATCTCTGATGTTTCCTTATCATGGCTTTATCATTCATGGGTTGCTTATTCTGGGACTTCTTCTGTATGGGAGGTAAATATGCTTTTATCTGATGTAAGCCCACAAGTTATTTGGGGTTTTTCTGTTATAGACAGGCAAACTCCAACCAATACACTCCTCTCCGCCCCATCAGGTCACGGGCCAGCTCAACTGAGTCATCTCAGATGATTTCTTCTCCTCCTCCTTCATTTCCAAGATTCAAATTCCTGTGATAGGTTTTCCAATTATCTGAGCTTAGATCAGGTGCCTACCCTGTCGCCACCAGGGATGAGGGGCATTGAATCTGGAGGAAGGAGACCCCAGAGACACCTAAATGGGCCACACCTTCAGGCATGAAAGGTGATACCCCAAAGGGAAATGAGGGTGCTGGACACCAAGGCCCACCCACAAACCTTCCATTCCAAAAATGGGTTTCGGAGACAAGCCTCCTAGTTCATTACAATCCCTGAGATGAAGTCATGTTCCTGTTGAGCATCTCATAGCTCCTGGGATGGTGGTAGTCAGTGTGGCCTTGGTTGTGAGGTCCCGCCTCTCTGACTGCCATGCAGGGACAAACCATCCTTCCATCTCTGGGTAATCCTAGCAACCGGATAAGGAGGCACATATTTGCATCCCAGAAGAGGGATGGAGGCTCAATTCCTTCAACATTTTTAAAAAGATTTTATTTATTTATTTGACAGAAAGAGAGTGAGAGAGGAAACACAAGCAGGGGGAGTGGGAGAGGGAGAAGCGGCTTCCCACTGAGCAGGGAGCCTGATGTAGGGGCTCCATCCCAGGACCCTGGGATCATAACAAGAACCAAAGGCAGATGCTTAACCAACCATGCCACTCGGGCCCCTCCTGCAACATTTTATTGCAAGTGATCTAAATGCCAGGCCTGTTCAAGACCCTGGGGACACAAGGATGCAGAGTTATCCAGCCTGCCTGATACTCCCTACCTGGAGGGAAGGGTACAGGTGGACAGAGCAAAGTAGAGAGATGGGTGGGATTTACAGGGATGCCCAGGAATGGCCTGTAATCCAGACAGGTGGGTGGGGAAGGAGGAGGATGGGGTGAGGGGAGTAGGGTTTATCTCTATGGGGAGTCCAGCCTAGAAGCAGATGAGGAGTCAGGCAAAGCAGGAGGGAAGGAGAGGTAAGAAAAGGCTGGAGACAGTCGTGGGAGGAAAGGAAGGCCAGAGTAGGGAGTCAAGGCCATGAGATGGCCTTACTGGAGCCCAGAGTGAGAGGGGACAATAGTGGACCAGAAGCAGGTCTTGGAGGGTCTGGAGGGATGTGCCACAGAGCCTGGAATTTATCCCGTAACCAAGAGAGTGCTGCTGAAGCCCTGTCATCATGAAAACGATGTGAGGAAATATGTGTTCCAGAATGAGGTTCTAGAATCTAGAGGATTGCTCGGCGTGGCAAGTTGGGCAGTGGCGGAGGTGCAAGAGTTAAGGCTCGGCAACCAGGGAGGACCCTGTTGAAATAACATAATCAAGCAAGAACGGTGTCCAGAACAGAGAGGAACATGGCTCCCCACCCCCCAGAAGTGCAGCAATGTTCTGGCCCATTCTGATTTCGCTCCCCCAGTAAAAGCCAAAAGCCTAGCGTTAGGTTGCAGGCATCTCCGCAGACCTTCAGAGGAACAGAGGCCAAGTGTGCGGATTGCTGGGATCCCACTTGTACTGGAGCAGAGCATCAGAAGATTAGCAGTGAGCCCATTGCTTCTGAGACCCTCTCGCTGAGACTTCTCCGGTGGGTCCCCAGCAAGCCCAGCCTATGTCCGGAGCTGGAGATCTGACAGCACAGAGCAGCGGGGCTGGCTCTACTGGCGCTTCCGAATGAACAAGGGAGGGGATGAATGAATGCAGGAGCTTGTCCATCGCATCTCTGGACCAGGGTCACCCTGGGTTCTATAGTCAACCATCAGGGCGAGGGTTTTCTTTTTTCTCACTTCCCATCCCTGGCCTTTTATTTTAAGTACTTCTTAAAAGAGCTGCAAAGTGTTATTGAACCATTCCTACCTCTCCACACTACTCAAGAGAAGTGAATTATCCATTATCCCCCATCAGAAATGATGTCTGGGGTGGGTGTGAGTCTCCCCACACCTCGACTTTGAGCTGATCTTATAGCCTTTTACTGACAGTGCAGGTGGATAATTTGGGGAATGTACTTTTAGAAACACTATAAATGCAGAACAAAAGTTAAGCAGATAGATAACACAAGTTCTCAAGCACCTTGTTACTCTATGAAAACCTTTCCTGAGCTGTCAAGGTTCACTTTTGGGGTGGGGGAGAAGCACTTTTTTCCCAGGTATGGCAACTGTCCTGGTGGAACTGAATTCAGTGGAGGAAACTACGTACCATATGCTGAGCTAGTCAGTGTGTACGTTCATGCCCAATTGTCCATCATGATTCATTCCCTTTTTATCCTGCTTTATAAACTTCTGTAAGAAGGAAAGGAAAGTTCCAAGAGTAAATCCACCTACAGGGTTATCGGCATAAATCTCATATTCTAAGGTATTCTAGGAATAGTCACCATGGCCTCCCTCTCTTTTCTGCTGGGTTCAAACACATTCATTAACCCCCTTGGGTCTAGGGACCCTGAGATGCTCCAGGAAATTCCCAGTGGCCTTCTTGCCACCCTGGACCATGACACACAAGGCTTGATCACACAAAATGAGAGTACAAACTAATGATCAACCAAAAAGCATCACCTCATTAGGATAGCTACTCTTAAAAAAAAAAAAAAGAAAATAACAAGGGTTGTTGGTGAGGATGTGGAGAAATCAGGACTCTCATACCCTATTGGTGGGAATGTAAATTGGTGTCACCCCAGTGGAAAACAGTGTGGTGGCTTCTCAAAAAAAATTAAAAAAAAAAAAAAGAATGACTGTATGATCCAGAAATACCCCTTCGGGGTATATATCCAAAAGAATTGGAAGCAGGTTCTCAAAGAGATGTCTGTACACCCATATTCAGAACAGCGTTATTGACAAGAGCCAAAAGGAAGCCACCCAAATGCCCATTGATGGTTGAAGAAATAAGCAAAATAGGGTCTGCCCACACAATATAGTCAATATTCAGCATCAGAAAAGAAGGAAACCCTGACACTTGCTACCACGTGGATGAACGTTGAGGACATTGTGTTTAGTGACATAAGCCAGTCACAAAAAGACAAATAGTGTATGATTCCACTTGTCTGAGCTAGCTAGAGCTGTCAAAAATTCATAGAGACAGAAAGCAGAACAGTGGTTACCATTGGCTGAGGAGAGCGGGGGATGGGGGATTAGGGTTTAGTGGGGACAAAGCTTCATTTTTAAGATTTTATTTTTTTATTTGACAGACAGAGATCACAAGTAGGCAGAGAGGCAGGCAAAGAGAGAGGAGAAGCAGGTTCCTTGCCGAGCAGAGAGCCCAATGTGGGGCTCCATCCCAGGACCCTGAGATCATGACCTGAGCCAAAGGCAGAGGCTTAACCCACTGAGCCACCCAGGCACCCACAAAGCTTCATTTTTAAAAGGCGAAGAGTCCCAGGGATGGACGGTGGTGACAGTTGTACAATGAGGTGAATGAGTTTAACACCACTGAACTGTGTACTTAAGAATGGTGAAGATGTCAAATTTTGTGTTAGGTGTACTTTAGCACAATTTTAAATAAAAAGCATCTGTGGGTTTGTAGGAGAGAAGAGGTGCCAGACTATTCTGCTCGATCAGTCCTAAGGGAGACCCAAGGGAGATGCATCTTCTCCTCTTCTTGCCCTCTTCTTTCTTAATCCCTTCCTTCCTCCCTCCATGCTGCTTCCTTGGGCCACGTAGAGACCATCCTCATGTCCTGAGAGCTGGGAGACCTCTGCTCTCCCCCTCCCCCAACATCAAGCTCATCCATCGCCAAGATCTCCGCCATCCCCTAGCTCCCTACAAGCCCCAAGCCAGACCTCCAGATTCTTCCTCCTATTCACTATGCTCCAAACTCGCATTGCCACTTGCCCACTGGAAATGTACCCCCACTGAGCCACCCAGGTGCCCCAGCAGCAACTTTTCTTTCTCCTGCTGTTCCAGAGTCAAGCCCAAGATCCTGAATGCTGTAAGCACCCGTACCCATCAGGAGCTGCTTCCGTGGGCGCTGACTGCTGTATCTGGAGTTGATGCCAGAGTCCGATTTTGGATGTGTCAGAAGCAAAACAGGGGAGATTAAGTGGACACAAGAAATGCAGAGTGAGATGACAATTGCTCTTCACCTGAGTGTTCAGAAGAAAGCGTCCAAGAACCCAGGACATGCAGCAGAGCTTGCTTGTGTTACCAGGACCCTTCCCCCACCAGCAGCTCTTGGGGATCTGGGCAGATCTGAGGTCTAGTGTGGCCCCAGGTGTTCTTAGAGCATTTGGGAAGCTTCTCATAGGGAGAGGTCAAAGGTAGGGAGTTTCCCCTAAATCTCAGGGTGGGGAAAATGATATTGAACTACACCAGGTTCCCAAAGACGTCCCCAGACTAGCAGCAGCAGCAGTATCACCTGGGGACTTGTAAGAAATGCAAAATTCTCAAGTCCTATCCCAGACCTACCACATCAAAAAACCCAGATGCTGGAGCCCAACCACCTGTGTTTCAACATGTCCCCAGGTGATTCTGATGCGTACTGAATCTTGAGAGCCACGGTTCTTGAATATATATCCACATGAAATATACATGAAATATATATATCTATATATCTACATATATAGATATATATATATATCTTTTTCAAACGATGCTGAGAAAAAAATGCCCAAAACTTGGAAGTCAGGCAAAGAAAGCAGAGCAAGACCTTCCAGTGTCATACTGAGGCATTATTCAGTAGGCAACCCATTATTTCAGGGAATCTACCTCTGGTTGCACTGGCTATATATTATACATGAGGTCCCAGAGGCTAGGAAGCTCTATGAAACTCCCAGCTTCCCATCCATTAGAAAAGATGACCCCTAAGGCTGTGGGTTTTAATGGCCCCATAGGACACCCAGCACTTCCGCATCTGACTCAGCAGTCTTACGCCCACCTTCCTCTTGGAATGCCTCTAAATACCCAGTTACTGAAAACACATTTCAAGCCAGCTTTACCATTTTCCTGGATCCCTTGTAATGAGTAGACAGATCTCTGACACACCTCCATTCTATAGTCTTAGGAGAATCATGTTTTTAGCATTTGGAAAATTATTCTTTTAGATACAAGCATCTTGGTTACAAGACCTGCAGTAGACCTTGGGTTAGATTCTGTCCTGGTCATCGGTGGGAGACCATCGGAGTGGAAGGGCCATGGTCTGCCGTGTAGAGCAGAACCAGTTTTTTGGAAGATGGTGGCTGAGCCACCGGCAACAGGCTCAGGAACCCACAGCCTGGCCAGGGGGGCCAGGAAGTAGCCTCTGAATGGACCTGAGAGTGGGTGCTTGAGAGCATCCCACTGGGGAATGTGGCCACGTGGTCCCTCCCACTTCCGACAGTCTGGTTCTGTGAGCTGCCACAGGCTGAGCATCAAGCCGGGCCAACACCGGGCCAGGCCGCCGGACATAAAGAGATGAGTGGCACTGGCAGTTAGGGGACAAAGACTCAGCCTACCAACCTTCAACAGATAGATGCGCACACAAAAGACACAATGCAAAACCTGCCGCACACCCACAGCTGATTAACAGGTAGATTACCGATCTTGTTATCCATTATCGGAGCAAGACAGGCCAGAACAGAGACAGGACAGCCAGCCTGGGAACACCTGCTCTGCCCGGACTTCCAGCAGGAGGATAGGCCAGGCAGGTAAGCACCCACGCCATCTGCCTCAAGCAGTTCTGGAAGCGGGGACACAGCCCCACATACGGGGAATGACCTTTATCCCCAAAGCTCCTTGCAATGGAGAAAAGGAAAAGAGTGGGCTTCAGCAATCAGACATGTCCTGTTCTTCCCCGGAAGAGGAGCAACGAGGAAGCTGGTGGAGAACACCTGCCCCCTTCCCCAGTGGGAGACGCACCTCTATCACCAAATGAGACAGGTGCAGACAAGGGTATCTCAGGAAGACAGAGACAATCTCTCACCCTGGAGAATCTCTGCCTGGAGAGAAGACAGACCCCATGCCTAGTTCATGTCAGTGAACAGACAATGTCAGAGGAAGAGGATAGGTCCATACTCAGGGTCACCGTGATACGACAGATCTGCTGCTAAGTGTGATCCCTTCTCTCCCCTGCCAGTCTGGGGGGCACTTGCTCACAGCACATGCTTGAGAAGACCCCTGAGCTGAGTGTTCGGGGACCATGGGAAGTTGGCCAGGTGAAAGAAGGCAGGCACAGGCCCGCAGCAGTAGGGAGCATTACAAGCAGTGACCAGAAGGAGTCACACTGCTTAACCGTGGGCATGTCCACTGCTGGTTTGGTCGCTGGAACACGAATTTCAAAAAGTCATGGAGCAGAGGGACTTCACGTTGGAGTGGTCAGCAGGGAGTGGACAGTGGAGTGCCCTGCACACCCCGAGTCTTGCAATCGAGAGGGGGTCATTGATGACAGTTGTCACATGCCTGCTACAGTCAGATTTTGTTTTACAAAGATAAGAATAACTAACATTATGGAGCCCCTTCCATGATCCAAGCATTGTTCTCTAGGCTCTAGCCATATTAATTCCTATAATTTTTTTAAATGTTCATTTTTAAGATTTTATTTATTTGAGACAGAATGAGTGAGAGAGAGAGAGAGAGAGCCACGAGAGGAAGGAGGGTGAGAGGGTGAGGCAGACTCCCTGATGAGCAGGGAGCCCGATGTGGGTCTTGATCTCAGGACCCTGGGATCATGACCTGAGCCAAAGGCAGATGCTCAACAACAGAGCCACCCAGGCATCCCAATTTTTATGATTCTTGATAACTCTTTAAGGTATCATTACTGATTTGTTTAGAGGTAGGGAAACAGAGGCACAGAGAATTAAGTAACTTCCCCAAGGTCACTTAGCCCATAAATGCAAATGGAGGGTTTGCACATGGGCAGTCTGGCCATGAAACGGATATGCTTAATATCATAATTTTTACCTCACTTTTGTTACTTTATTTTTTTCATAACCTGAGTCTAATTAAGGGAACTTTGCAAAGGAGGGCTGGCATATCCTTTTCAAGGATTTGGGCTAAGTTAGAGCTACCTTTCATATACGAACCCCGAATGTGTTCCTTTAAGAGTATTGCGGGGGAGGTACCTGCGTGGCTCAGTAGGTTAAGCGTCCAACTCTCCATTTTGGCTCAGGTCCTGATCTCAGGGTCCTGGGATCGAGTCCTGCATCAGGCGCTGTGCTCAATGGGGAGTCTGCTGGAGATTCTCTCTCCCTTTTTGTCCCTTCCCCCACAGGCGGGCAGTTGCCATTCATTTCCCTGAGGGCGCACCCTCACTCTCTCTCTCTCAAATAAATAAATCTATACAAAAAAAGAAAAAAAGAGTGTTACCAGGGGAAAAAACAAAACATAACAAAAAGGAATGTTATCGGGGGCACCTGCTGGCTCAGTCAATGGAGCCCATGACTCTTGGTCTCAAGGTCATGGGTTTGAGCCCTGAGTAAGTTGAGATTACTTAAAAATAAAATCTTTTTAAAAAAGTTATCAAATTCTCTGGCTCCAGGTTGCTCTTCAAAACGTGAGAAAAAGTGGTTCTTCACGGAGTTGTTAAGATTCAGTGATAAAACACACGGAAGGCACCCAGCACCTCGCTTCTGACACAATACAACAGCTGCTCGCCAAGTCTGGTCAACATGCACGACTGCATTTCACATTGTGATGAAAGCTTCTCCCAATTATAGGATTCTCAAGTATCTTCCAGGCAAGTTGGAGGGCTATGCCTGGGGGTGAATTAGCCCTTGAACTCACACTGGACCCACTGGGTGGGTTCCAAAAGCAAACCTGACCTGGAATGTTCAGCGGAGTTAGAATGGCAGGAAACGCACACCGCTGCCTTTGTTGACAAGAGGGAGGGAAGAAGGAGGGAGAGACTGAATAGCATGAATGCTCCATTCCAAAGACAAATGGAGGGGCGCCACGGTGGCGCAGTCGGTTAAGAGTCTGACTCCTGGGCACCTGGGTGGCTCAGTGGGTTGAGCCGCTGCCTTCGGCTCAGGTCATGATCTCAGGGTCCTGGGATCAAGTCCCACATCGGGCTCTCTGCTCAGCGGGGAGCCTGCTTCCCCCTCCCTCTCTCTGCCTGCCTCTCTGCCTGCTTGTGATCTATCAGTCAAATAAATAAATTTTAAAAAAAAAAAAGAGTCTGACTCCTGATTTCCGTTCAGGTCATGATCTCAGGGTCATGAGATCGAGCCCCACATCGGACTCTGCACTGAGCATGGAGCCCACTGGGGCTTCTCTCTCTTCCTCTCCCTCTCCCCCTTCCCCACTCATTCTGTCTCTCTTGCCCTCTCTCAAATATATTTTTTTTTTAAATCTTTAAAAAATAAATAAATAAATCAAGATAAATGGGAGAGTGACTGTAGGGCACTCGAGAATTACCCAGACCTGCACAGGGTTCCTTTGCTCCTACCAGTATGTACAGAAAAAAATGGTACAAGTGAATGTGCCCACATCCACGGGAAGAGGCATCAGGCTGCCTGTCACCTCACTGTGGATTCCTTTATAGACCCATGTGCTCCCAGGAACACCTGCCCGAGGAGAGCAAGGTCTGAGTGGGGACACGGGGGAGCGTCCCCACTCCTGGGAATTCAACGCTCCCAAAATGAGCGGGCAGGTGCCCTTCATTCATCTCAGGCAGAGCATCTTTACCTGGGGTTTGTAATCATAAATCCAGATGGAGAAAAACATGACATCTTTAATTGTCCCTTACCACTGACTGAAATGTAGCATTTCTGTCGATTACGGAAGAGGACAACACACTGTAACAGAACGTGCGTTACCTGAGACCTCCTCCCTCGCGAAGCCACAGTTACTTTCCTATAACATCGTGCTTGTGTAGATATCACAAAATATCAATTATGTTCATCATGACTTCAAATTAGGCTCACGATTGCCCCACAGCTAGAACTTGTTACCTAATGTGTTAACAAAGAAGCTGATCTGTTACTATGTGACAAGTTTGTTTTGGTAATGTGATAAGTGGTTTAAGCGTAACAGGTTTCTTCTTTAATCTAGTTTATTTTATTTTATTCTTTTTTAAAAAGATTTTATTTATTTATTTGAGAGAGACAGAGGGTATGAGTGGGGAAGGAGGGGAGGAGCAGAGGGAGAGAAAGAATCCTCAAGGAGACTCTGCACTGAGCTCGGACGAAGCCTGACACGGGGCTCGATCCTAGGACCCTGAGATCATGACCTGAGCTGAAATCAAGAGTTGGACGCTTAGCTGATCAAGCCACCCAGGTGCCCCTATTTTATTCTTTAGGAATGGTCTTCTGAGAAGGGTACTGTCAGAAAATCCTTCAAGACAAGTGACTAAAGGAACTAATTTTATGGAGCACTGACTCCCCATCACAGACTGTTCATTCCTTAAAATAATCTGTCATCCTCATCACAATCTCATGAGGGGAGAACAATTTCCCCCATTTTAGAGATGGGTCAACTGTGGCTCAGGAAGTGTAATCCTACTGCAGGGAAATGAGTAAATGAGAGCCAACTCCAACTCCATCCCAGGTCTGTTTGACTATCCATCCATTCTCTGACCATGGCCATGTCCATGAGACACAGCTTTGGAAGGACTGCTCCGAAAATGAAGAGATCAACACATCCACCAAAGAAGCCGCCTTGGGTGGTCATGGAAGTACACTGCTCAGATCATGCTTTGCAAGAACCCACAGGGGCGGGGGAGGGGCAGGATCTGCAAGGTGAGCTCCTCGCATCTGCCCTGAGGACACACTCTCCTGGGCCAGTATTCCTTTAGCCACCCATTCCTACCTGATGAGGCAGGTGTCCTCTGGGGACAATCTAACTGCAGCCCAAGGCCTCTCCTGATCGAGTCCATCCTCCTTCCTTCCCTTTCCCCTGGGAAAGGGGCCAGAGTGGCCCCACAGTCTGAAAGCTCCCAGCCTGTTCCTGCTCACTCTCCCCATTATCCTTCATGGCTTTTTCCTTTGATATATTGCACGGATGTCCACTACCATCTGCAGGACCCAAATTCAGGCATCCCCTAGACCTGAACAAAGCTGCAGCCCAGATCCCCTCTGATGGGCAATAAAGGACAGTGTGTTTCTTGTGACAGTTTCACGCACAAAGAAGGGAAACCACACCTTCCTTCTAAACCATCACGTGAAGAATACCATCATGGACATGGATGGCATGGGCCCAGGTTGTTATGGCTGAAAAGACCAGGGTAATTAAAGTGGGTTAAGCCTCTGTCTTCAGCTCAGGCCATGATGAAGGCAGACAGACGCTTAACCCACTGAGCTACCCAGGTGCCCCTAAAAAATATTTTAATAAAGAAAAATTGGTAGAAATCTGCACAGATCATAAAGCAAATGCCTTGGTGAATTTCCACCATCTCAGAAGATCTGTGTAATCAGCCCCTGGCTCAAGAAATGGAACATTCCCAGCATTCCAGAATCCCCCCCAAATATTCATCAATCCCCCTGCTTGTGCTCTGTCTCAAATAAATAAAATCTTTTTCTTAAAGGTTTTATTTATTTATTTGACAGACAGAGATCACAGGTAGGCAGAGAGGCAGGCAGAGAGAGAGGAAGGAAGCAGGCTCCTCACTGAGCAGAGAGCCCGATGCGGGGCTCAATCCCAAGACCCTGGGATCATGACCTGAGCTGAAGGCAGAGGCTTTAACCCACTGAGCCACCCAGGCGCCCCTCAAATAAATAAAATCTTAAAAAATATATATTTTAAAAGTGGGCATATTTATGACACCTAGATCCCAATGAGGTAGAATTTGAAGGGCTGTTCTTTGTAGGACAAGAAGCAAAAGATTTAATTAATGGTGGTGGGGAGGGAGTTACACTCTACAGCCCACACTCCAGGAGCTCTAGGGATCTGATCTGAATTTGGTGGTGGCCCTTAAGAAACTTAAGTCATATTTATCTTGGGGATCCTGAGTGGCTCACAGAGGTTCTAGACTTATCTGAAATATATGCTCTTTATAGCCAACATTCCGTTAAATAAATAAATGGCCCACTCCTATCTTGACATGCCGGAGATGTCAGGAAGAGAAGAAATAGGGAGTCCTTGGTATTGCCCGTGGCACGATTCAGTGCTTGACTTTGAAAGTATGATGCGCAGCTCGCAGAGAGAATGAATCTGGCCGGCTGGGGTAGTGTGGATGTACGTTTGACAAATCAGTTCCCTTTCTTGAAGCAGGAGGAGGGAGGCTCCCAGGGAGGTCGCGCAGCTCAGTTACCACAGGCAAAGCAGGGCAGCGGAGGTCTTGCAGAACCAAGGGGCCCCCTCACATGGATGTCCACACAGGGAATTGCTGGCATCACCTGGTCGGCTGGGAACCACTGCAGCTAGCCTCTGAAATGAATGACATCCTCACCTCCGCCAGCGGGGCTGGCCTCTGCCTTCAGTCTCGAGGCTCCCGAAGCATCTTGAGGCTGAAAGGTGCCGTGTGCTCGGCCAAACAGGAGAAATGCCCCCACTGGATCCCAGGAGCCCAGACAATAGTCGCCTTCCTCCTGTTCCTTCAGCCAAGCCCCTGCCTCCAGGGCCTCTCCCCCTGGTGCCCCTGATTAGGGGTCCTTTACCTCTTCCTTGCAGACAGAGGGAGCTAGCTTTTTGGTACCCAGGCCCCAATCAGGAAATATGGCCCAAATCAACAGCAACTCCAGGCAGTGAATTATAAGGGCAAAGAGCATGGTTTTAAAGCATAATTCTACCACTCAGCAGCAGTGTGACCTTACGCCAACTTCTTGACCTCTCTGTGCCTCAGCCTCCTCATGTATTAAGAAAAGTGAAATACTGACTTCAGAGGGTTAGGAGAATTAAATTAGTTAATACACACAGAGCTCCGTAAAAGGGACAACTGATAGACTTCAAGGCCCCGTTAGTCCTGTTCCCCAAGTATTTCGGCCCTTTGTCTCCCAAGGACATGGTACACAGTAGGATTGCCCCTGGAAATGTAAATTAGCTGGGTGGCTTGTTTTTATCAAAGAAACATGAGCAGAAATTTCACAGGTCGTTTCTGGACAGAAACTCTAAGAACCGGCACGCAGGTCACTAGCTTCCTTTCTCACTGACTTGGAAAATATGGTGGCGTGCAGGTGGAGCTTCTTAATCTGAGGCCTCAAGTTGGGACGAGAAAGAGCAAACGTCCCAGCCCACCATGGGTGAACGTGTGCTGTGGGAAAGAAATCGATCTCCACTGAAATTTAGTATTTATTTGCTGCTTCAACATCGCACGGTCTCTTCTGATGGAACACAAACTGGTACCTGAAAACAGCATACTGCTGGGTGCCTGGGTGCCTCAGTTAGGTAAGTGTCTCCTTTCAGCTCAGGTCATGACCCAGGGTCCTGGGATCGAGTTCCGCATCGGGCTCCCTGCTCATCGAGGAGCCTGCTTGTCCCCCTGCCCCGTCCCTCCTCGCTCATGCTTGCTCTCTCTCAAATAAATACAAACAAATGGGATATTGCCATCACACAAACCTCCAAGACATGGAATTAGCTTGAGATCCAGGAGGTCTGCAGGGAGGAAGCCACTACTTCAGGCGAGAAGAAGGGTGACCCTTATTATGGGTACTGTAGTAAACAGGTGGGGAAACTTACTTGCTACAACGTACAACACAGGTGAATATCTTGTAGCTCTAGGGAGACAAGTTGCAAGACAAAACGTGTGTGCTGGTTGTCACTGGCTTCCTTCGAACAAGTAACACCAAAAAAATAAAGCAACTTGGAAAAAAAGTAGCCAGTTTATAAACAGGAAGGAATAGAGAGGCAGAAGCCAGGAATTCAGAGACGGGTAGCTTTGGAAGGGTAAAGATCAGAGATAAAATTGAAAGGAGCAGCGTCTACTGAAACCCGTACAGCCAGGATCTAATCTGCATGTTGGCCTCGCACGCATTGTTAATATTAATTTTTATTAATATTTCTGAACGTCCTTGTAACTATGCTTGAAAATTCAGCCCCACACAGGGAACTGGAAGAGCTGCCGCACCCATGGTTCCAAAGGCTGTGGACCCACTATGACCTTGTGCCCGATTCTAAGACCCAGGGTCCTCCTTATTTTTTTTTTTAAAGATTTTATTTATTTATTTGATAGAGATCACAAGCAGGCAGAGAGGCAGGCAGAGAGAGAGGAGGAAGCAGGCCCCATGCAGTGCAAAGAGCCCGATGCGGGGCTCGATCCCAGGACACCGGGATCATGACCTGAGCCGAAGGCAGAGGCTTTAACCCACTGAGCCACCCAGGCGCCCCAGTCCTCCTTATTCTTATGGCCTGCATTTGGGTCCCTGTCTTAGCTCACTTCTGGCCTCAAAAATCCCAGTCCCTGTCTCTGTCCTCAGTCCAAAATTCCAGCTTTCTTAGCTCCAGGCCTTGGGGCCTATCTTGTTCTAGGGACTAGAATCCTTCTCCTGAGTCATAGTCCCTTGGGAGTCTACCTGCTCCTGCTCCTATCAGACCCCTGGGACCCTGTGAACCTGAGCCTCTGAATATGGCCACGGCCAAACAATCCTGAACTGTGACATTTGCCTGGGAGTCTGTCTTTCTGGGATTTCCCGAGTCTTCTCATGCCAAGGACTAGCCAGTTCACAAGCCTCGACTAAGAGAATGTCTCTGTCACTTGGACCTGGCTCATGCCAGCCCAGGACCTCCACTTCTGGCCTTACCTTTTTTAAAACCTGGTGCTCAAAGCTGAACCAGAGAGTCCAAATGGTTTTTCACAAGGGTGAAATGCAAAGGGCCTACCACCTCCCTTCCCTTCGGCTATAGACACAATTTGAAATTTCACTGGTTCTTTCATCTGCTTTGTGGTTTTAGATGAGCCTATTTACCTGCCCTTTGGCACAGCCAGAAGCCCCAGACTCCTGCTCCTGGGCTTTGTTGCCTTGTAACACCCCCATTCTGAACCTTTCCCCTCAATGTTTATTGCACAAGGCTTCCAGACTTCTGTGGATTCCCTCTGCTCAGGACCTCAGACTCACCCCCTGTGCTCTTCTGATATGACCTATGGCTGCATTTCCAGGCCATGATTCTCCCTTGTTCCTTGAGTTCATCCAGCAAGTGAAACCTCCCAGCCTAGATCATTCCGGGCTATGAGACCCTCCTGGGATGATTCGTGTAGTTGGCTTTCCTGCTGAGTACACCCTAATTCAAAGGAAAGGAGATCCCTGATCCTTTGTCTGAACATTTAAGTCACCGGACCTACGTATAATCCTTAATTTATTTTAGAGCTGTTGTTCACAAAATTGAATTAATTATAATCCTTCTTTAATGACACACTATAATTGTGAGTAGAGAGTGGTCCTCATCTTTTTTTTTAAGAGTTTATATATTTATTTTATAGAGAGACAGAGAGCACGAACAGGAAGAGGGGCAAAAGGAGAGGGGGATAGAATCTCCAGCAGACTCCCCACAGTGTGTGGAACCCAACCTGGGACTCGGTCTCATGTCCCTGAGATCACAGCCTGAGCCGAAACCAAGAGTTGACACTTAAGCAACTGAGCCACTCAGGTGCCCCTAGAATAGTCCTCTTCTGATTTCAATAATATTTATTTGTATATTGATTCATTTACTTTTTAAAATATAGTGATGTTTCATGAACCCACAATTGAACCCCATATGAGGCAATTAAAAAGAACCCACATCTACTTGTGCGTTCTCTCCTTTTCCCATTGGTCTAGAGCTGGGGCCAGTAAAGGGAAATTGCCCAACATTTTCTTGGTTAATCCATGCTAACTTTACCTGACCATTTCTCTCCTATCTGATTCCAAACCACATCTCCAGCTGTCTGCCTGGTCTGACTTTGGGCAACTTTGAACTTCTGTCCCATCCCCATGCCAGGGATGGTCTCGGAATCCTCGTCACTTGGCCACTTGGTGCCCTGAGCCCGGGAGAACATGACCTTGTCAGGCTTAGATCTACTTCACACATTTTTAGGACAGACATCTATTCTATCCTCCCCCATGGCTTCCCTCTGGATTTTTCTTCTTCCCATTTCCACAAAACATTAGTTTGCAAATGTCCCATTTTAGAACACATTTAGTCTTTAGAAAAACCCACAGTTCGGTTCCTTTGAACCTGAAAGTGAAAATGCACACACTGGCATTCCTGTCTCCATGAGAAATGACATCCCAGTGTGTCACTCCTGACATTAAGTTTGCCTGGCTCAGACATCCACTGTCCTGTCAACCGACTAATTTTTCTTCACAATTAGTAGAAACCCAAGGAAAGATACCTTAACATCTGCTGGGCTTTCAGGAAACTTATTATAGGAATTCAGCACCTGGATTGCCTGTAGAGTGTCTGCTTAGTGCTCCCCGGGAAGAGGGTTCCTGGGGGTTCGACACTCATCTATTCAACAGGGAGCCCATATAAGCAAATCTCGTAAATGTCAAAGGAAAGAACATTCGAGATACCTCCTTTGGTACATTTTAAGGGCTACCAAGCTCATTCTTAAAAGACAATAAAACAATGTATGAGAGGTAATTCCATAGCAAGCATTTATGTATAAAGGAAAGAGAGACAAGAGAAAGAATAGGGAGGGAGGGGAGGGAAGAGAGATGAGTGAGTGAACAAGAGAGAAAGAAGACAGAGGGAAAGGATGAACCTAGACCTGGGCCAAGCAAGCTGTCCATTGAAATTGACTCCTGAAGTTTCTAGACCTCACATGGCGGAGCCACATGGTAGGCTCCGTGAAGAACACCAAGAGAGAGAGAGATAAACGGCCAGTGGCTGACATCCAGTGTACAATCATATGGCACTCGGGGCTGGGAAACAAATGTTTGTGAATTAACCCAAAGGCCATCAAGAGAAGGCTGACCCCTTGGATCAGTGAGCCACTCATTAGCTCGGCCCCATAAATATGAGCAATTATATACAGAAGAGAGGAATATGGGCCGTAGATCACATTACCCTGTTGGAATGTAATACCAATAAAATCTTAACAACGGCTAATAAATTCTCATCACGGACAAGTGTTCTAGACAACAAAGTTATTGTCATATTATGCATCGGACCAGGGTAAGCAAATGTTTTGATCTGAAATAAGCCAGTATAAAATCTTTTACAACACATTACCTTGAGCTATCTATAGCAATAAAAATTTTTCTCTGATTTGCGACCGTTGGATAAATATAATCAAAAAAATGAAATTTTTCTGTTTTCCCCTGTGCAAACTGCCTACACTCTGCTCCCAACCAAAAAAAAAAAAAAAAAATCGCAACAATTAAGTTATCAAGTGACTCTTACTTTAGCTGAATTATTCTTGTCATCCTACCATGAAGGAGCTATTCATCTGCAAATGTCCTCACCTCAATGCACACTCACAGCCAGATTCAGAAACCCGCACTCACAGACACAAGAGTACCTAGAATTTCTAAGAGGACTCGGAACAATGCAGCGTCAGTCAATGGTTCTGAAAATAGAGTAGATGAACTAGTCAATCAAGCAAGGAATCAAGAATTGAGTGGGGGAAAAAAAAAAAGAAATGAAAAAGACGAAAGCCAGCACTTGGAATCCAGTAGGAGAGAAGTGAGGGAGTTTGAATCAGGTGCACATGGACACCCCCTTTTTTATTTAAGATATATTTATTTATTTTTAGAGAGAGAGAGAGAGTGTGCAAACAGAGGTAGAAAGGCAGAGGGAGAGAGAAAGAGAGAATCTCAAGCAGACTCCACACTGAGGGTGGGGCCAACGTGGGGCTCTGTCCCAGGACCCTAAGATCATGAACTAAGCCAACACCAGGAGTTGGACTCTTAACACACTGAGCCCCCCCAGGTGCTCCTAGAACACTCTTTCTTGGTATTTGACTGACCAGAAGATTCTTTCCAGGCACAGTGTGGTTGACAAGGGAGCTGCCCCACAGAGTATGGGATAAAGAAACTGTACCCACGCTACTGAAGAACTGGTTTCTTAGTCATTTAGTGTGAACACAGGACAGCCCTTAGGCAGCTATCATGTAGAAATTACATTTCTGGATCCCCAGATGTGAAATACTCCCTACTGTGTATTTGAGGACTCCCTGACATGTGAGTCTTAGCCTTTAGAAAGATAGAAGGACAGACTCCTGAGGCAAAAATCTAAGAGTGTGCTAGTCTTGAGGCAGAATCTAAATATTTGATTTTGCCATATTTCTTTCAAAGTCTTCGTAAGTGGGTTCCCCCCACCCTCCACCATATCGAAGTCTTCCTTCTTGTTCTCCTTCTTGTTTTAAACAGAAAGAACAATTCTGATGATTATGAATGAGAATACATAGTCCCTGGTGGGATCAAGGCTTCTAATTCTATTTTATCCCATTCATAAACCTTCCTAGGTAAGCTATCAGTTGAATTCTAGTCTTGAATTATTCAGTGGAAGATGCATTAAAATATTGCCTGGCGTTAAGGGAGAGCCCATAATACACGTTCAGTATTCTCTCCATCTGCTGTTGTATGTCACACCTTCTAATCCTTCTCCCTACCCCCAGCTCAGTAATCCCTTCAGTGACATAGACACACGCATACCTACCCATTCTAAATAATCTCTTCCTTTCTCGAACAACACAAGACAGTCTTCTTTACATACCTCATTCCATAACAAAATTCTTTTTTAGAGCCATTTTTTGTTAACTGGATTTACTGCAGCAATTCACCATTTTGCTTTACATACAAATATCGAATCATTGCTTTTTTACTTTTTTCAAAGCAAGAAGCCGACTCCATAACTATAGAGAACACACTGATGGGTATTAGAGGGGAGGTGAGGGGGGATGGGTGAAACAGGTGATGTGGATTAAGGAGTGCACCTGTTGTGATGAGCACTGGGTGTTGTATGGAAGGCCTGAATCACTATATTGGACACCTGAAACTAATATGACACCGTATGTTAACAATACTGGAATTTAGATAACAATTTTAGGGTTATTTTTTAAGTGAGAAGTTGCTTTCAAGGAAAACTATAAACAGTACCTCATTAATGGGGACCCAGCCTTGATAATCTTAGACATGCAACCAGAGCGTAAAATGCCACAGCTGATCCCTTATGAGCACAGAGAATTTCCATAGCTATCATAGTCATTCTTCTGTCCTGAGGGTATGGGTGGCCCGTTTCCAAAGCAGGTATATTTAAAAGAGTTTGGTTTAAATGGTACCAACTTCCCATGAATTAGCAAATGGAATCCAGGGACACATTTGAGTGAGACTCAGGGAATGTAAGGTGTATCTGGATGCAACCAACATGTTAAAGTGATTGTAGTCTGTACGTCCCAACGGTAGGCAATGAAGAGACTCATGTCACACATGGAGTATGGGAAAAAGCAGAGAGCTGGTGGGCCCAGAAGAAGGAGTAGAGATAAAAAGCGAGAGTCTAGAAGTGGAGAAGAAGGAGCAAGATGGGGAGGAGGAGGAAGACAGAGTTGAAAGAGATGAGAGACTGAGGCAGAAGAGTAAGATCATCATCTTGAATATTTGTAGGATGTAACGCTTTAGAAAACAAAACCAACTTAATCCATAAGGCCCCAGAAAGCAGAATTGGGAGTAAGAGGAACAGTATCAAGGAGACTTTTGGGCTGTAGATGGGTATTTTCCAGTCATCAGTGCTAAAATCTGACCTATAATATAATAATGAGCACCCCCCCCCATTCAGAAGAATTATCCAAGCAGAGGCTGGGTCGCCATTCATCCTGGCTCTTCTCAACAAGAGTGCCCTAGAAACTCAGATTCATGTGACCCATGAACAGAACATGTCTATTGTAAGACATATAATTCAATAAACATATGGTCCATTCTCTCATGCTCTAAACTCTGTGAATGCTGAATTAGTGAATGCTGAACTCACAAATACTGAACCACTACTTCTAGGGGAAAATAGGGTTTGGTTCCTGTGAGCCTCTGGTCTCAACATTTTCATCAAATAATCAATAAAATATTTCCATGTGTTCTGTTTAAAGACAATGCATTTGACATATATCGCTGATTCGTTCATATTGAATTCATGGCCAATGGCACTATTACTCATGCCTCAACAAGGCTTACCTAATACACACATTTTCTTCTTAAGGCACGTCACAGCCTTCTCGGACTTAGGAACACTAGAGAATTTCTTTGCTTGGAGGTCAGAGAAACCACCAACAAAAAGCACAAAAATGAAAAAAAAAAGTGGTGCCAGATAGACCGTGTCAAGGACACTTGATTATAGCATAAGCGCTAAAATGTGGAGGCAGAGGGTTGCCTTATTTGACCTTAGCTGGGAACGTGTAGATCAGGGTTTTCACCACCTTGCATGTGTCTGTGAGTGTCAGAGGTCAGTAAGTATTTATTTTGGGGCCACAAATAAACACCAGCGAGTGGGTGAATCTGCAAATATGGAATTTACCTGAACTGGCAGAGAGAGGAGAGCCATAATGGGCAAAGCAACCAGATGAAGGGCTCTGAACAGTCTGAAACCTCTACTTCCCATTCTGCGACCTCTTTTTACAGAGCTGGGTACTTTTTGCCTGACCACGGCTGTCACAGGCTGGCCAGGCAGCTGACTGGGGGGCCCAAGCCACAAGGATAAAGTGGCTTTGCTGTTCGGCAATGGCTGAAAGCTCTCAAATGGACCCCATTGGGGCTGGGGGTTATGACCACCATTTTGCTCCTGGGTTGCCGCCAGTTCACTTCAGAACTCAAGGGGGTGCTGTTCTGCAGAATGTAGACTGACCCCATGATCACTTCCAGACTCTGAAACGTGAAGGGATTTGTATCGATCCAATTAATGGCAGACCGTTCCACTTTCTGGCACTGCTCCCCGTCATGACCAGAATTCAACCTCAGAAGGAAGGGGACTTATTGATGCTCTCCTTAACACCCACTCTTGTCCCACAGTGGACTAAAAGTACCTCATGGAAACTGGCCCATCTGTGGGCCTTGCCCTCACACATGTCTCCCAAATGAGAAAATGGTCATCACCAGCGGAGTCGCAATCATCGAAAGACAAAAATATAAGATTTTCCATTTCTGAAAACAGGCAGAAACATAAAAAACAGGAACACGAAAAGCATTTTGACTTTTGTCCCAAATTCAGACAATTGAGTGCGAGCTGAGATCTTTCTGTAAGAGCTTAGCTCGTCTGCATCTAGCAGCCCGTACGGGAGTGTGATGGCTTTGTCGTAAACTGAAAGCAGTATTTACCTTTTTGTGGATTTGAATGTAATGATGTGTGCATGCTTGTTATTAGTTCCTAGCAAATCCCAAGAATTGAGGCCTTGGGAGTTCAAAGGATGTGCTATGGGAACATGGCCTCAATTAACTTCTTGGGGTTGGCTGAGCACTGGCCAGAGTGAAGGAGAGACTAACAAGGAATGACCACGGGGACTCCTGTGACAGCTACCATATTAGGGACCATCTCTCATCTCAGAATCTCTAGTGGGGTCCAAGCCCACTGTGTGCAGAATCCTGGTAGCACACTCACACTCTGGTCTGGCCCAAACCAGGAGATGATCAATGCTCATGGGAGAGGCACGCACATGGAACACAGGTGAATATTTTCAGGGAGCCATGCAACCCCGTGGCCTGACTTGGAGATGAACACCAGCGCCAGAAGGGACTCCTGGCTTGTGTGTGGCTCTATGTACTTTCACAAACAGAAATTACTTCTTTGTTCCAGAGACACACAATTGCTTTCTTGACCCAGACCATGTTCCTCTTTCTAGGCTCTTTTTTTGCTATCCCTCACTTAAAAAAATTTTTTTCCCTGTTTATTCAACGAATTGGGTTCTTTTCCAAAGCCACAGAGCCTTCGCCTATGTGTCCCCCTTCCCCTAGGATGGGCTTCTCTTCTCTCATCCCCTTATATCCCCTGCTGCTGCTACAGAAATCAACCAGGGTATCACCAGCTAGGGCTCCTTTAGCCGAAATCATAGAAACCTTGACTGAGCTGGCTTAAGACAGAACAAAGATGTGTTATCTTACAAAACAGGAAGTCTTAAGAAGAGAGAGTTCTCAGTCTGGTAAATTCCCCTGCTCTACAAGGGCCTTAAAGATCCTGGTTTTTCCATCTTTCTGCTCTACTATCCTTCGCCTGTCATCTCAGCTTCGTGGTAGTCAGAGTTGGCCGCTACAAGTTTAGGCAAAACACAAGGTCACAATACCCAGCGGAAGAAAAAGGCTTGTTCCCTCCCTGTGTGTGTGTGTGTGTGTGTGTGTGTGTGTGTGTGTGCGCGCGCGCCCAAGCACACCCTTATGTGCCTTTGTGTCTCCCTTTAAGAGTCAGAAAACATTTCTCAGCATCCTCGATCAGACTTTCTCAATGCTCAGGGACCAGCGTGGTGTAACAAACCCGCGCCTAAATCAATCACCAGCAAGAGAGGGATTACCATGATTGGATTAGCCAGGCGCAGATTACAGGAACCGATTCCAGTCAGCTAGAAAAGAGGATGGTGTTGGGCAGGTTACCAATATCATTTTCCACAAACACCCCCACCCAGCCCATTGCATGCTGCTCTAGGTGACCCTGGGCTGCCTGTGCCCCTGATTGTTACCGATCTCCGAAATCTGAGCCCTTTACATCACAACCCACTGTTCACTTACATGTCAACCCATTCATCTTTGAGCTGCTTAAAGTTAGACATAATGGCTCACTCATGGCTATACCTTAGAACCTAGTACATGCTTAGGGCTTAAGAATGAATGAATGAATACATGAATGGCCTCATAGATGACAGCCACTGGGTGCACAGGCAAAGAGGAACCCTCTACAGTAGCAATCTCTTTCCCATTCTGAAATTGGAGAAACTCCCCTTAAGAAGGAGTGAAAGACTCCTCCAACACCGCGTGGTAGGGGGCAGAGCCAGAACTTAACTGCTAAGCTTCTGGTTCCAAGTTGAAAGTTGGAGCCAAAAGAAATAATGAGGACAATGGGGCCAGAGTATGAAATGGCCAACCTAGCATCCAGAGTGGCAAAGCTGGGAACTTGGTAAAAATAATTTTACCGATGTGTGCAAGGCCCATTTAAAATTTTGAGCATAGACACACATGAATAATCCTAAGACTTTTTCTCTACCTGACTCAAATCCTACTCTGCCTTCAGCTTTTTTCGTCCCAGAAACATTTATGTAACAAATGGACCCCAATCTTTGGAGGATTCAGTTTCCAATCCTAACAAATTAAGGACCCTGAAGAATCAATTATTTTTACTTATCTCTGAGACCGAAGGGGAGGAAGCCCTATAATTCTGGAACTTTGGCTTTGAAACCTCTTGAAAGCATTACAGAAAATCCAAGGGAATTAGACAATAAGGATTCTTTCAAAACAGTAGGATTTAAAGGATCTTATTACCTACTTTATAATCTTACCTTAAGGCTGTAGAAAGTATTAATTGGAGCAAAGACATCCAAAAGAGAACAGCTACCATAAGTCATCCCTATTGTTGAAGTCTTTTATCTCTTTAATTTGTTACATTGCCTCAACCTTGCCACTTTTTCAGATAAACCTATCCAACTCCTGACTCCCTAGTGTATGTGTATGTATGTATGTGTGTGTGTGTGTGTGTGTATGTGTATATATATACATATACATATATATATATATATAATTTTTTTTTCTGGGCACAGAAAAGAAGAAGGGGAAAAAAAAAAGCTAAACCCAGTAAATCAATGGCACTTCAAATCCCATTTCCTGCCCTGATCAGTGGTTGATCCCTTCAAGAAAAGCAGAGGGTGGAAAACAGAGCCGCTGGCTCCAGGCAAATAGAAAAACTCCGAGCATCTCTGAAGGAGGCTTAAATGTGGCCTGCATCCCAGCATCCAGTTCTTACTGGAAGTAATATACTGTTTCTCCACGGAAAGTGTGAAATGCTTTAAAATAAATTGGAATGGCTGCCGACCCCTCTGATAAATGAAAACTGGATGTGCTAATCAGATCCTGTTGTCCTCCCTGGCTGGGCCCCGGAGGCCCTCATCATCCCACTCACTCGTCTCTGTAGTGGGATTGGAAATACTTCTTATTTTTTTTTTTATTTGAAGTAATAATCTTCGACAAAAGTGTCACAATCCCGTAGAAAATGGCAAGGGAAAAGGGAACTTCAATCTTCAGAAAGGGAACAAAAAGCAAGGTCAACCACTATTTTAGGAAAATTGGTCTTTGTATATTTCCTCTCCTGATTGGTAAAAGGTTTCCGAGTGCAGGAGGCTCTCCTGGAGCTCCTTTTCTCTTCGTGAATTGTTCCCTCTCTGAGAACAATCTAGGGTAGTGAGATATTTCTCCAATCATGGTCCTTGGATCAATCAAAAAAATGCACACTTCCAGATGCCACTACTGCCCCCTTAATAAACAAGGGAGATCAACCACCATGAGGAAAGGGGACACATCTGGTATTTCTTGGCTTCGCTGGATAAACAGAAGATACCTACGAAGGCCAGTGACTCCCAAACACCAGCCTCACAAACATTTTCCAGGTTCCAACCATCCAGCTTTATTTATTTATTTTTTCAAGTAGGCTCTACTCCCAACATGGGGATTGAACTCATCACCCCAGGATCAAGAGTCGCTTGCTCTACTGACCGAGGCAGCCCAGTGTCCCAGCCAACCAACTTCATGCAGTGGAAGGGTCCACTGTCCTTTCAGGGCAATGCTGGGTCCAGAGCTGTACTTACTTGCAGTGATTTCTGTTTCCGTCTTTCTTGACTCCATTTATTTTATCCTAATTTGTACCACGGGCACTCCGTTCTGATTCTCGCTCATTCTGCATGTGTCTACGTGCTGGATTCCAAATTAGAGCAGCCGCCCTGAAACGGGACTTGGATTCAGACATTCAACCACCTTGATGAATTCGGACACGTTTTGAGATTCTAAACTTAGAAATACCCAAAGGGCTGACCCAAGAAAGTGTGGGATGTGGCAGTGGGTGCTGTGCTTGTTAAGGATTCTGAAGCTATTTTGAGTCTGGGGGATGCTCAGCCGAGCCAGGTACCCATAACATGGTGATGAAATGGGATAAGGAATGGATTTGTGTATTTCTCAAGTGTACTCTGATTGTAATAGTAGGAAACAACTTGAGTGAGTTTAAGTCGATAATTAAGAAGAAGAAGGGAAGAAGGAGAAAAGGAAGAGGAGGACAAGGAGGGGGAGGAAGGAGGAGGCATTTCAGGGAATCCAATGAGAAAGTCGACAACCAAACCAGTAGAAAGATAAGGAGCCAGGGAAGCTCTTGGGTTTTCAGAAAGAAGAGTTGATTGTTCTTACTTCTAGGACTCTGACTGTCCTTGACCCTGCTCCCATTACCCCATCTCTCCAGACAGAGACTCTATTGACCTGCCATGGCTCCACGAGCCATGCCCTGGAAGCAAGTGTCACACAGTGGCATCATGGGTGTTCTGGAGGCCACAGCCCTGTGAGCGGGGTGGCCCATTTCTCCAAACACCAATCCAAGGCCACCCTGATGGCACTTACCCTCATCTAAAAAAAATGGAGCCAAGTGAACTAGACCGTAAGCTCCCAGCAGTCTGGTAGCTTGTTGAGGGCAGAATCAGTGCCTGATTCATCTCTCTGAAACCTCCAACGAGGGCTCAGTGGCTGAGAACACTAGTTTTGGACTCAGCCTGCCTCAGCTGGAATTGCCACTCTCCTTACCAAAGTCATTGTTCTGACTTTAGACAAGTCTCTTAACTCTCAAGCTACTGTTCCTTTGTCTGTAAAATAAGGGTAGTGCTAGTACCTAACTCGCAAGTTGTTGCAAGGATGAAACCTGGCACCTGACACCACCAGGCTGGGACATTCCACCATTCTCCAAGCACTGCTGGGAAAGCTGTGTAGCCCAAGCCCCAGGAGGGAAGGTACAAACCTCATTAAGTGACAGTCGTGAGACTGTTTTTCAACCTGAACTTGTTGGATAATAAATAAATCATCTCTTTAATTCTAAAAGGGATATTCTAAGGGCAATTGTCCAGAGTTTTCAAAAAGCTCCCTTAACAATGAGCCATCCTTCGTGGCGAACCAATCCCCACACCCCTCCAGATGGCCTCCCTTGTGAATCTCCTTGCTGTCTCTTTCCTGATCCCAGAAGAGCCTTTCTCGTGACCTGACCTGCTTCTGCTAGAGGAATTTTCAAATGCTTACTTGCTGTCATGGGGTGAGAAATCAGCTGCAGTCTTGCCTCTACCACACACACCTCCCCTCCTCCAAGGGGCTGGGAAGAGAAACAAGGTCTGGGGTCTGGGGTCAGATCTATGTCCACATCCCCCAAGTCCCTGGAGAGGCCAGGCATAGCTTCAAGAAGGCCTATAAGGCTTAAGGCCAAGGTGTGGGACACAAGTAACGTGGGTATTCTGGAGACCCAGCCCTGTGGCCAAGTCTGCTGCCAACACAAGGTCTCGGGGCATTGCTGGGCAGTGCTGGACAGCACCCCCAAAAGTGTTATGGTTACCCCCAGAGAGCATCCCACTCTGATTTTGATAAGAATATATAAACCTTCAAGCTCTTTTGCGGTCCACTAAGGGAGACATCCCAAATATTGGACTGATCTCAGCCAGTTGGGGTCATGGACTTTTATTTCTATTTTTTTTATTAAGAAGTACGGCATTTCTTGCACTTTCAATTAGCTGGAATGTGCACACTAGTACCATCTACTTCCTGCCTGTTCCCCGAGGTGGCCTTCAGCACTCCCTTCTCAGTGAGGGCAATTCCTCAGCAACTGCTGTTCAGTGATTGGAACTGGGGCTTAGATGAGCAAAGCACATGGTTGAAGAGGGGCAGTGACTTGAGTCTTCAGGTGGCTTCAACCGCATGCCCACAGATGCAGAACAAGGGGAGAGTCTGCCTGGTGTGAGTCTGAAAACCTCCTTCAACCCACAAAAAGCCAGTGGGGCCTGGTCCCTGGAGAGAGGACCCAGACCATGCAAGGTCCAGGAATAAGGAAGCTAGGAGAGGCCATCAGAAAGGGGCCAGATTCCAACCCTACGCAGGAGAGCTAGGTAGAGAGGACAGGGGCACCCAGATAAGGGCCAGAATAACCAGCTTCTAGGATTAAGCAGTGCTTAGAACTCTAGCATTACAAAACAACTCCAAACTAAGATCTTCACAACTATCTCAATAATCATTAAGTTTTGTGATGACCTATGCCTCGCGCTGAGCACTTTTATGTATATTAATTTTACCTATATCCCCAAGCAACTCTGCCAAGCAGTATTAAGAACCCCATCCTATAGAGGAAGAAGCAGAGCAGGTAATTTACCCAAGATCACTGAGCTGGTAAGCAAACAGAGCACTTGCCTCTTGAAGCAGCAAATACTGACTTCCATCCCCTGCACAGGAAAAGCTGACCTGTGGCTTGGGCAGGTCCGATCCTAACAGAGAAGAATGGACTCTGGCTGGGGTAAGGGCACCACAGGGCAGGGGCCAGACCCCTCTCACTGTCTCCCCACTTCCTTCTTCAAGGACGACAGAAGAGGCAAACAGAACTGATGCAAAGTACAATCAATTCTCATGATTCATGGTAATCATGTCCTATAAAGTCCCTGTGAACACTGCATTAGCAAATACTGAACTCGTGCTCCTAGGGGAATCACAGAGTTAGGTTCCTCTGAGCCTCTGGTCACAACATTTTCATCAACCGCATCAATACGTGACCTTGTTTTAGGTGTTTGTCCATCTCAAGACACCTTACTAAATACATATTATTGTTGATTCATTAACATTGAACTCATGGCCCATAGCACCATAACCTTGCCTGAACAAAGCTGACCTAACACACACATTTTCTCTATGAGCACATCACAGCCTTCTCGCACGTGGGAACACAAAACTGTGAAAAACGTGGCACCAGACCAACCATGGAAAGGATACTTGTTGACAGCGCGAGTGCTGGAACAAAAAAGAACATGACCTCGTCCAGCCTCCTCTGGGAATGTGTGTTGGACAATGCGAGTCCTCTGCTGTTGGGGGCACATCTACAAATTGCACACGAAAGAGTCACGAATGTTGAGTTGGCGCCTACAAGTCAATCTTAGCGAGGGAGCGAACTCACAAGTGTGGAACCTGTGAGGAATGCAGATCAGATCGACTGGAGCCTCTCCACTAGCTGCAGAGCCTTGAGCGAGACAAGCACCAGAGCCCATCTACCCATCTGTAAAATGGGTCTAACATCAGCCTTGCCCCGGGAGGGCAGAGGGCTGTGACGGTGATGATAATGTGGAGAAACAGGCCACAAAATCCTTGCAATATGGGCCCAGAGAGCATTCATCCAGGGACATACTTGGATTATCTGCCATCGCTACAGTGGTTAAAAACCTCCATGAGGCTACGTGAGTAATCAAGGTTACACAGCTTAAAAGCATCTGACCCCAGACTGTTAGAAGAAGGACCCAGTTTATGTCCTCTCAGCCACAGCTAAGATAACTGGTACGTGGACAGACGTGGCTGTCGGCGTCCTCCTTCTCAACTCCTCCCCTCATGGCTCAGGGAGAGTGACCCCCTGGCAGGAGAACAAGAGCTGGCTGGCGTGGGCCCTGCGAACACCGTCACATGGCAGGCCTGCCTGCGGGAGTTCACCGAGTCAAGTGCAGAGGTTGAGTCCCACACCTCGCGGGACCAAAGTCCTCTTCATCTTCCAGCGCTTCCCAGGCCATTCATTCACCCAAGAGACAAATACCTGCATTTTTGTAGATAAAATGAATGCAGAAGGAGCCATTTCCAAAGACAGATGACTGTCCTTTTTCCTTCAGCAAAGTTTAAAAAGGTAAAAATTATCATATTATGGGCACAGTGGTCATGGAGAGAAAATGAGGCGGCTGCTCGACAGGGGGAATTGCTCTCCCTGCATGGGAATGTTTTAGCATTAAATTAACTCTCCTATCTCCCGCCTGCTAATAGGAAAGCTTTCACCTCTCTGTTTGGCAGGGGATCTGCATTTGCATTTAGATGGACCTGTTGTAAAGATGGTCCCGCACGGGGGCCCCCATCCCTTATTTACAATAGCAGCTGAGTGATAAAATGATGATCACATAAGTGGTTGTTTCACTGGTTTCGATAGGGTTGGAACCAGATTGGGGAAGGCTGTCATCTGAATTAGTCAATGAAAGAAAAGGATCGCTCCCCCCTCCACCACTGTGGTGAGCATTCAGTGGCCTGCTTGACAACACGGAGACATGCTCTTTCCCTCCTGCCTGCCCCAGCTAGGTGGCAGGACAGCTGGACACGGGAAGGCAAGGAGTCAGGGGCTGCTTCTGTTGCTGCTGCTCCTGCTTCACGGGCAGATTCCATGTTACCATTTGTAAATCTTCCCGCATCTCACTGGAGTTGGGCAGCACATGGATTGTTGTTCCCATTTTTTAGACTCTGGGGGTGGGATACAATGACTGTCCCATGACCATACATCCAAAACGGTAGCGGTTAAGTGAGATCCAGACCCCGATGCACACAGTCTCCTGTCAACAAGCTTCCTTACCATCCATCCATCCATCCACCCACCCAATGAGCACCTAGAATCCAAGGTACACAGAAGTGTAGAGTGCAGAGAAGTGCAGAGAACTAGAAGCCATTCTGATTCCTGCAACTAACTGTGGGATTTGGGGCAGCTCCCCCACCCACCCACACACTAGTACATTTTTTTTTTAGCCTCCACATTTTTATCTGTAAAAGCAAAGAATCTGGACAAATGTAGTGGTAAGAAAAGCTTGCTTCTCTTGTTTGAATGTTCTGGATCTCTCTAACATCACATACGCATCCGTCCTGTGGACTGTGGGAGCAAAATGAGCATCTGTTGCAGCTGTCAGGAAAATCAGTCTGTTCTCAGCCACACAGCGGTGTTTCCCAGACAGTAGCTGCCATTCGAATCACCTGGAGGGCTTGTTAAGCTAGTTTCCTGGGCCCCAGAGATTCTGATTCAGTGAATCCAGGATGGGGGCCCAAGAATTTGCATTTCCAACAAATTCTTGGGTCATGCTCATGCTGCTTGTGCCAAAACGACAGATGACATTTTGAGAACCACTGCTCAGGAGGTAAGAAGCTCATACCACGGGGGGAAGGACTATTTTTGCACCCCTGTGATGACCTAATACAGTACAAGCCCAACCAATGAAGCAGCTCACCATCCAAGTATCCTTATGGGCTAGGAAATAAGGACCATGGTCGGTGACCACACCCACACAGGGAAAAGTGATCTTGAAATGGAACAATAGAAAAAAATTCTTCTTTTGAAGAAACCACGCAACCAAGTCATATGGGTCTTTGGGAAGCTGCTCAACTTACATGCATATGTACTGTAATCAATAGAAGTATAACATTTAACTATAACGTTTATCAGGCAGTAGATAGAAAGATACACAGATTTTACCCTTATCAACTAATGGGTCCAGGGAAGAAGCACCCAAGGAGACCCAGGCTAACCAGATAAGGAAACCCCTGCCTTGACAGCCCATAGTCCTTCTAGGCCCAGGAAATGGTCATGCTAATTAGTTTCTGTCTCACTGCTTACAGACTGGACTCTCCGCACACGTACCAGCCTGGAAGGAGTTCCTGTAAAGCAAATTCCACGTCTCTGGGGCCAGGCACCAAGAACTCCCAATGGGATAGAGTAATGAGATGGTCTCCAAGATTTCCCACACAAATTAAGTTCCCTGTTCCTGAGTGTCCCAGTGTTTAAGGCAATTTATTGCTCCAACAACAATGCCCCATCTTATTACGGGTGGAGAAACCATCCTCCCTAAAAAGGAGTTTCTTGATCAAAACTGGAAGATCCAGCTTGCCAAGACTGACCAAGTTCTTGCCATGAACCCCATGGAAACAAAAGAGAAGAGGAATGAGGTGGGCAAGGGCGGTGGCAGCTCCTTCAGAGGCCAGCTCACCCCACCTTAGGACAGACGCTTATATCTGAGCAGTAAACTGAGGAATGTTTCCTATGATCCACGCTAAAAAATAAGAAAAGCAGCCCAGGATATCCAAAACAGGTTTCCTCCACTGTATATTCTTCGGTCTCAGAATGGTGTGTCCCATCTCCTCCGTCACAAGCACACACACACCAGATTGGGGACACAGGGTCCCCATCTTGCTCTCTATCTACCCTCACTGCTCCCCCTCAGTTAAGGTCAAGGAGTCAGGAGAGGAGTGACAACTTGTGATAACGGAGTGTCCTGCCCAGCTAGGTACCTAACCAATATACTTTGTTTCCTGAGAGAGAGAGAGAGAGAGAGAGCACATGCACAAGCAGAGGGAGGGGCAGAGGGAAAGAATCTTAAGCAGGCTCTATGCCCCGTGTGGAGCCCGACGCAGAGCTCGATCTCATGACCCTGAAATCATGACCTGGGCCGAAATCAAGATTCGGACATTGAACCGGCTGAACCACCAAGGTGGTTCACTCCGACCAGTACACTTTTTGATCCTCCTTGTATCACAATTCCTCCGACCCACTTTAGCTGAGATATTATGCTTCCCAGAGTCTCCCTCCCTGCACCATTGTGGGTTAGTGTGGACCAGAGCAGACACTCTGCGTGAGATGTGACAGATGCACGTGAACCAGCAGCCATATCCCTTCTTTGCTTGGGAGGTTAGAGCCGGGCGTGTCTATTTCAGCCTAAATACAGCATCGCTCGTCTGGGGAGCACGTGGCTGGCATCGTGAGGCAACTCGCTGGTCACACAGCTGACATACAACAGATCTGGAATCTTTGCCTTCAGGGTCTGGTTAATCAGACAGTCCAAACTCATACACCAGGTGCAGGGAGGGTCTTCTTGGCGAGGCACCGTCTTGAACTTGAAAAAGACAAAGGGTCTCCCCTGTTTTGTGTTCTCTTCAATAAAAGAGGTGTAGAGTTAATATTTCATGAGAACTTGAGCTCATCACCTATGGTGTATAAGTAATTGCCGATCTTTCTGTTGAGATTTTTTAGCATTCATGAGAGCATCCCACCTTGCCGGCACTCACAGAACGGGGTCAGCAGAGATACCCAGGTGAGCGGAGAGGCTGACTGCCCATGCCAGACGCCGACGGAGAGCCGGTTAAAAGACTGTCAGCTGCTGCTCTTGCTTCACCTCTGGCCCCCACTGTGGGGTAATGACCCCGGAGAGAGAAGAGGGAAGGCCGGACAGAGTGCGATCAGAACACGTAGATGAAAAGAAATCAGAAGGCTTTTCCTTTCATGTTTCAAGTACCAAATTATGCTTGACATTTGAATTTTCCCCAAGGCTCACTTCCATGAAATCATACCAAATTACCCTGAAAGGGCTGGAGCTTCCCAGAGAGACTTTTGACTGTAATCAAATAGGTTCCTTCCATTGTTCCAGACACTCTGCAAGGATCTAGAGGAGAAAGGGGCGGAAGAGCAGGTGGGCAGGGGGTGGGCAGTGGCCGCCTTTCTGGTGGTCAGGGACTCACAGCCATGAAACTGGGCATTGACGCAGCTCCCCCCAAATCCAGACATCCCAGGAAGCTGAGCTATGGATACAAGGAGGTGAAAACATTCCAGAGCAAAGGGCCATACGACAAGACTTGCGTTGGCTAACTTTATGGGGTTTATCACAAGGCAGACACTGTGCTGGGATCATGGCTCATTTGAACTTCATGACAGCCCAGCAAAACTCTTGCTCAGTTGGCAGGGATGAGAGCTGAAACTAAGAAAGAGAAAGGAACTTGTGCTCGTCTTTTGGATGCCAGAGTGGGATCTACAGGTGGACCGTCCTGCCTGGGGGACCAAGAATAATGCCAATGCCACAAGCAGAAGAACGGGGCATTGTGGTGCCAGATATCACTAAATACCAACCTATCAATGGGTGCCATCACTTGATTGAACCAACCAAACCAGCCAGCATCAGGGCCCTCATCTAGACTAGCTTCTATTCATTGATCAGTCAGAAAACACTCCTTCTATGCTAATCTTTGGCTGGGCTTGCTGACATCGATGCTAGATGGAGAGGAAAAAAAAAAAAAAAGTCTTTGGAACCAGCAGGAGCTCACTGTCGCAAGAGGTCAAAATAGGTCCCGATGCGACAGGTCCTTCTAGATCTACTCTGCAGTGAGGTCTGTTTCCTGGGGACTCCCTGCTGGCCCGCTGTCTGAGTTGCCCGTGGACTGTGGGAGGCATCCTTGCAAACTGTGCTTTGTTCTTTGCTCTCTCCAAATGCTGCATTCACCTTCCCTGGGCACGGACACCGGCATCACCGAGGTCCCCATCATTCCCTCCTGGATAATTCTTAACACCTCTCAACCTCTTGACCCCTCACATTTCTGCCCAAGTGATCTAGGAGCCAATCTGCTCCGCACCCTCCCACAGCTTCCCGCTGCTCTGGGGATCCTGCCCCGGGACACCAAGGCTCTGCTCCCTCTGAGCCCACATGTCTCCAAGTCCTGCTCCTCCCCCTCCCGTTCCAACCACCGTGACCCATCAGCATGTCTACAAGGGCACCGTTATTTCTTTAACCTCCAGACCTTTGTGTGGCACCCTCAGATCCTCGGGCCGACAGAGCAAACTTGTGCTCATTCTTCCGGTCCCATCAAATGCCACTTGTAGGGTTGAGACCCATCTACAGATCAGCACAATGCACCTGCCTCCACTTGGTTCCTACGACAGCTTGATGGTTGCATGGGATGGACCAGAGTGACCATGCGGGTTTATGGGCCATGAGGGACTGCTGGACTGGCCACCCATGGAACCAATTAGGCATCCAGGGGTGAAGTTCACTGTCAGGCAGTGAGTCTCCGGGAGCAAGGAAACCACAGGGAAGCGCCAAAGAAAAAGCCACCTCCGACTCCCAAATAGCAACACTCCAGGGAAGCGAAGTTGGAAGATATTTTTGGCATTGCCCGAGTTAGGCTTCGTGCATTTCTTCTGCAGTGTCTGCCTTCAGGTTTAGCTCAGCCTCGGCGCAGAGACAGCGCCGATGTTTCAGAGCGTGAACCAGATACCCGTCTCCCGGCATCCACCTCACCCTGCCCACGCCATGCTCAGAGCTGTTACTTCAGTCCACATGGCACGTGCCTTTCTATTCCTGCCCAGAAGCCTCTCAGAAGCCCAGGCCCACTGGCTGGACCTTGATCGTCTGCTTAGATGCAGTCGGCCTCTTTCCCAGAGCTCTGGGCCCCCATATGTTTCCTGGCTTCCACTCCCAGTGAACCGTGAGTGCTCGGAGGTTCCTTGCCCCCCTTCTCCTCCAACAAACCAGCTCAACCCAGTCAACCCGGGACTGCTGCGTGGCAGTGAATGACAGAGGTCCCAGCTCCCAGATGCTTCACAAATGGCTATCCAGCACTGTTCCCTTTCTAAGCCTTTTCCCTTTCTAATTACTTAGGTCTTCTCACCTTGAACTCAGTCCTGACCCAAATCTTTTTTGCATCTCCAACTGCCTCCTTGGCACCATACCAACCATACCAACCATACCAACGCTTGAACCTCCGCTTACAGCTCTTTGAGGCAAGGCCCCCATCTGGACCCCTTCCCCTCACCGGGGCCCACCTGTGCCTGGCATCCTCCCCTGTGCTCAAAATAGTCCATTTCAATTTTATCATCTCCCACTCTGTAAGAATACGCTGCAGCAATCTGCAAATGCCTAGAGACATCACTCAGCTCAGGGCTTTACATAGCATAGGTTTTCGATGAATATTTGATTCGAACCATTAACAGTCATAATTCACAGTGACGGATGGTGGCTACAAGCTGGAGATCATCACTACAAAAACCCCATGTCTAAAATACAGTAGAATCAAAAATAGAGGTGTCAGAGGTAGGGTTTCCCAGGGAGGTGGCTTCCGAAATGCAGAGAATGTTTACTAGGAAGTGAAAGGCTGGTGAACAGCCTACGGGAGAGATGGGATGGGCAGAGAAAGAAGGGAGCCTTCATGGAATCTGAAGGAAGTTCTCAGCAAACGCAAGGAAACTTGGGAAGCGACCAGACCAAGCTCGGTTGCAACCGCAGAGCTCTCCAGGATGGAGGAAAGGGATGGAGATTTTAACACTTGCATTGGCCAATCACTGGGAGCAGGTTACCCCAGAAGCAGTATGTGATGTGGGGTGTGGTGGCTTTCTTCAGCCAATGCATTTTCTACAGAGAACAGAAGGCTAAGGGCTCTACCAGCAGAGGAATAAACCCTTTATCCCTCAAGGGGGACCCAAGTGACATATCTAACCAACCAGCAGAGGCAGAAGATGTCCCCTTCCTTCCAACAAACCAACTCCGCCAAGTCAACCTGGTCCTGCTTCATGGAAGTGAGTGACAGATGTCCCCGCTCCAAAGCGCATCCCAAATTGCTAATCACCAGTATTCCCTTCTTATCCGTCTCCCTTTCCAATGCCCAACCCATGATCTTGAATGTCCCAGTCTTGCCTCCTTTCTAAGTGAATGCTTTCTCTCAAACTAGTTTCTCTCAAACTAGACAACACAACACTACTTGTTCCCTCCAGGTTGAGAGGATGGCAGGGTAGCAGCTGAAGCAGCAGCAAAGGAGGTCAGGACACAGGGTACTATGGTGCACCATGCAGGAAACCAGGACAGCACAGAGGTCAGACCAGAGAAGTGGGATCAGGCTTGGTGTGCCAGGTGGTACCAGGGCGGACCAGACAGGGCCTGAAGATGGGAGATCAATGGAAGATGCCAAGAGCTAGAAGGAGAAGAGAGAACAGAGCAGAGACATTCTGAGTTTGGCTTCAGGACAGAAGGCAAGACAGCTGCTATGGGACCATGGGCCATGCCAGGTGCCATGAGTGGACAACCTGACTCTGTTCTGCCCAGGGGTGGTGACTTCTGGGCTGGGACCCACACAGCCTCTTTCTAAACCCCATCCTCAATCTCCCCATCTAAAACACCTAAAAGCACAGTGGGTTTTTCTAAAATCTGACTTCCTCAAACCTAAATGGCAAGTCAGGAATCCGTGAAGACCTTAAGGCATCATTGGCTGTGGGGCCTGGACAGCAGCCCAGAAGAGGAGATGGTAAGGAGGGAGTCAAGCCCTTCCCAGGAAGTGAGAAACAGCCCCCCTGCCAGCTTTTCCCTGGACTTCCAACTTCCCCGCAGGGGGGCAGACTGCTCCAGAACTTGCTCCCCATCTGTGCATGTACGGAGATCTCCCAGGTCTCATCTCTGGGGCTCTAACTTGGCCAACTCATAGCAGAGCGTCGGCCTGGGATGCCAACCTTGGCACCATGCATTCAGATGCTCAGGGGGAAGTGTGTCTTGGGCTCCAGGAAACATGGCATGTTTTCCCTTGTGCTTGCCCTTAAATGTTCACACAATTAAGAGACTCATGAGGAGGTATGTGTAGCCTGAATTAAAACAGTCAGAGCCAGTTTTGCTCTGAACCTTTGCTTAAAAACAAAACAAAACAAAAATGTAAGAGGGCAGCCGTGAAGACATGCTACTCAGTTCTCCTTTCCAGAAAGAAGATGCCCTTCCACTCACTGTGAGGCGTGTAATCCGATGACAGGTTCCAGCTGCGAGGTCTGGCTGAGGCCACAATCTTCCCAGAGGTTCCCCAGTCAAGAACTGAGCTTGGGGGGGCACAAGGCCTGACCAGTTGAGTCCCAACGCAGGACTTCTCCCTGGGCAACCCGTACCGGAGCTCCCCATTCAACTGGCCAAGGCCTTCCAGGAGCGGCACCACTGTCTCAAGATCTTCCCACCCTTTATTTCTTCCTTCCTCCTCTCTGGTATGTGCATCAGGCCTATGTAATCGTCTGACATCTTCCCTTGCCCTGCCATACTGGTCCGAAAGCTCCCTGGCTCCCCCAATCTCTCTCTCATGAGTATAGCTCTCGTACTTCTAACTACATCTTGGCGTCTGTCTCCTGGGAAGCCTGAGTTGGTACAGCATCAGGATACTGATCAGGATACTGAGATGCAGAGTCTCACACAAGGTTGCAACACAAGGTGGTCTAGAAGAGACAGAATTTATGCCTTGACAGAGAAGCATCAGTCTGAAGCCCAACACTGCCATGCCTGTTCGTGGATGAATTATCTGAGATTCCAGACGAGGATGGTGGACACAAGACCTGCCATGGTCTGGGCTGGCTAGACATGAGGACCAGAAATGTTGGGATCAGTGCCAGACATCAGCAAGCAGAAGGTCCAGTCTGTCACCCTGGGAAGAGAGAGTCAACAAGGTGGCAGGAGATTGCTAGGACTTATAGACAACTGTAAAAGGAATGTCTTGAAAATCCAAATCCTGAATGACAACCTAGGAATGAGAGACCAGAAAGAGAAACATGGAACCGGACCGGCCACGGGCATGTTCCTAAGGAGGTCTACTGACCGAGGGCTTCTCATTCCGTCCCCGCCTCTGACTTGTCAGAGCAAACCAGACAGATGGGATCTGAGAAGAGCCAATTTCCTTCTGTGCCTTCCTTCCCTCCAGCTGGAGCAGCAGAGAGAGGTTAAAAAACACAACGTGGCTACAGCCGAGGAGACATTTCTTGGTCATTTTCCAAGCTGATGGGACTTTCAGAGCAGTGGAATCATTTATAGGCTCATGTCCCATGCAGAGCAGAAAACAGACAAGCATTGAAAGTAATACCTCCCATTGTATCTGAAAAGTTGCCCAACATTCTGGAGTGTGGGGTAGGGGGCCCCTTTCACCATCAAAAAGAAAAAAAAATCCAAAGAGTCCTCTCTTCCAAAATAGTAGCACTGATACTTTTTAGCCATTATTTGAGGAAGTAGACAAGAACTGCTTGGATGCTGTGAGTGGGACAATTTTTTTAAGACTTTATTTATTTATTTGAGAGGCACAGAGAGAGAAAGACAGCATGAGTGGAAGGATGGGCAAGGGAGAGAATTCTCAAGCAGACTCCCCACGGAGCACAGAGCCCAACACGGGGCTCGATCCCAGGACCTGAGCTGAAGGTGGATGTTTAACCGACTAAGCCACCCCTCAAAGAAGCTATTTAAAGCACAGAGGAGCCTGTACTTTGCTCAGGCAGAAATCAGGAGACTGAGGGAACAGAATCCAGACCATAGATCTGTCGGTCAATGAGTCAATCAGTGACTATCAGATGATGAGAACTGGATCCCGCCATAGTCAAAAAAACCCAGTGGGCTTCACTCTGAATTTAACAGCAACACCCGTGAAAAAGCAATGACCAGCAGACCCACTGCAATGCTGAACTATGCCCACCAATTGCTGAACAGTAAGTTACCAAAAAACTCAAGACAAATGGGTATCTGAGCACCGCGGAGAAAAAATAATTGTATCCAGCCAGAGCCATCTGTGGATGAAGACACAATAAATCCAAACCATCCTGTGCTTTAATTCTGAGCACAGAGTGCTGATTAATTGCCAATTTTTCAAACTCATTAAAGTCTGTTTTTAAACTCAAAGGTCTGACATTTCAAAATATAAATATTGCGGGTTTGCGGACTGTGGTCTGGTAAGCCCGTCGGGCAGCAATTCCTGACACATCAGCAATTCCCTACAAAAGGAACCAAAGGGATGTCTTTCTGGCTAAATGACTCCACTTTCACACACTGGCCTGTAAACCACCCCCCCCCAGGGGGCACCCTTTCCTGTGCCCGGACTCACAGCAGTGGGGGCCTCCTGCCTGGGTCACTCTGGTTTCATCTGCCTCTTGTGTCCTGGGAGCTGAATATGGGGCAGAGATCCTGGACCCAGCACGACAGGAGCCAAGGTTCTCTTGTAGCAAGTTGTTGTGAAGGGAGGTGCTCTCTCTTACCTGAGCCACGCGGAGAGGTCTTCTGGGATTACAGTGAAAAGGTTTTTGTTTTTTTTTTTTAAGATTGATATATTTATTGTAGAGGGGTGGGGGGAAGGGGCAGAAGGAGAGGGAGAGAGAGACTCAAGCAGACTCCACGCGGAGTGTGGAATCCGATGTGGGGATCATGACCGGAGCTGAACTTGAGAGTCAGACACTCAACCAACTGCCCTACCTAGGTGCCGCCCCTCCTTTTTTTAAGATTTATTTACAACGAAAAAGGCTTAATCCAGGGTGGAAATACTTCCCTTTGGCTGTTAAGCTTCTAGACGTACTCCCAAAGAGACACACAAATTCAAGTGACCTTAATTTTATAGAAATATGGCGGCTGGTGATACAGATCATAAAAGTACCTGACATTATTGAGCACTTACTGTCAAATTCCTTGCATGCTCTCTCAGCTCTAGCCAGCCCAGAAAACAGAGCCCATACCGAGAGTACAAGAGCAGGACTTGAGTGGGGAGCTCGATACCAAGGTGTGGGGACAAGGGGATGAGGCACCCCAGAGACGAGGCAGGAAGGGGCCACACCTCTGCTTTTTCTATCCAACCTCCAACCACACTTGGAGTAACTCAGACCCACTGCGATCTTTCCAACCACGACCCTTGAGTTATGTGTTGTTTACTACCCCAATAGTTCTGTCCCCCACCATGCTGCCCCTTCTCAGTCTAGGGACATTCCTGTCTTTTGGGGAGTCTGTCCTCTGCTTCCTTGGCCTGCCTCCATTCATTCTTTCTCTGCGCTTCCAAAACCTTGGGGAGGCAAAACATGAATCATCATCCACGGCATGGTCACTCCACTAGAAAGGGGCTTCTTGAAGGTAAGGGCCATGAGAAAGTCATCTTATTAATCCTTGACATGACAGCCATGAAATTGTGGCTTAGTTAAGAGGAGTTGAATGACTAGATGATCGTTAACGGTTCCAGATGTAGGAAAAAGGTTCCTCTGACATTCTGCATTTTTTTTAAAGACATATGTATTTATTTTAGGGAGGGGGGGAATGGCAGAAGGCTAGACAGAATTTCAAGCAGACTCTGTGCTAATCATGGAGCCCAACAAGGGGCTCGATCTCACAACCCTGAGATCATGACCTGAGTGGAAACCAAGGGTCCAAAATTCAACTGACCAAGCCAGCTAGGTGCCTCTCCTCCGACATTCTTCAGACTCCGAGGCACTACATAATTATATGCTAATAAAAGCCTAAATTAACAAACAAGGCCATATTAAAGAATTCATAGTTTTTATACCCAGCATCTCCAGGGTATGAAAAGAGGCAACTTGACAGCTATCTAATATGCCAATATGACTGCACCTTGATATTCTTTTTTCTTACTTTTGCTGCCATCCTAGTCTCAGCAACTCATTCCCTGTAAACTCCTTTGAAAACTCCAGAATTCACTGACATTGAATAACCAGGGACTGGCTATATTTAATACCCATTATTAAACAGAAATAGCCCATTGTTGAATGGGTTTTAGTTCAAGTCTTATTGGGGATCTACCTTGTCTGGCAGTCTGTACACAGTCAGGCCTCTGGCACTATTGCTGCACATTGCTGGATGCAGGGATGCCCCCCGCCGGCCCCAGCCAAGCAGCTGGACCATTAAGTTCGTGGAACTTCAAGGCCAAAGACTGGTTTCCATTCTGGTGGTGATGTGTGTCCCAAAATTTTAACACAGCTGGGATTCGAGATGAGCTTTCCTTACATTTGCCTAAGTTTTCCATTTAGAGCAAGGATTGTGCTGTTCTGATTATAAATTGCACTACAGATATAGTATAAGTTAGGACACTGTTGATCTCCTACAGCCATCGAGGGAATCGGTCACAAAATTTACCATACATGATACTATTTTACAAGGAGAAAAACAATTACCAGTAAAATGAAGGAAAATGGAATTTCAAAGCATCCTTTTTCTTTTTACCTCAGAAACAAGAACCAATATTTTTTAGGTGTAAGTAAGAAAGCAAACCAGAGCAGGAATATAAAATAAATCCGGACCTGAATCAGACAAATGTGCGTGCCTCTGCGATTGCACACTGTTCTGTGGGCCACGTGTGTGGCTTGAGGGTTTTCAGCAGCCACTGTGGAAAGGGGGTCCCTAAGCAACTCCACAGTCCTGACCTCAGACAGGAACAAACCAACTACTCTGAGAGGGACGGTTCCTGACTCTGGGCCCAGAAACTTCTCCTTGAGCTCAAAAAGAAAGGCTGCTTTTCTGCTTGGTGGTAAGTTGGGTCTTTCGGGTGGCTGAGGCTGACCAGCCAACGTCTTAGCACCACCCTTGGGTTTACCAACCCAGGGACACGTCCACCCCAGGGCAGAGCTGCCCCAGGTCCGCCTTCCCCATCATTCCTACCCCTCCCCGTCCCCTGGTGGTCCTTCTGCTGACGACTGGTTCTCCTTTACTGCCTCTCCTGCCCAGTCATCCCAATATAAGCCCACATTTGGCTACTCTCCCAGCTCCACAGCATGGACTCGGCTCCCCCCACACCATCGAGCACTTTCCCTTCATGGTGGCTCGTCTGCAAGCTGGTCACCCAGGCTTCAAAGCCCCTGTGCACCTGGCCCCACTTGCACTGCCTCCTGTCTTTCTCAATGGTCACCCTTCGGTGACATCAGAGAGATCACACAGGTGCTGCCCAGGGCAAGTGGAGAGCCATCTAGAGCAGGGTCCCTCAAAGCTGATGTCTTAGCCGGTGCCATCCTCAAGCAGCTTGTTATTGGCCCACAGATAGAGAAGGACAGAAGAGGACAGCAAGCTTGTCAAAGCTTTGACAGTGTTGCCAGGGGAGCATAGGACCACTGGCCTCGCTCATCATGCAAGGTAGAGACTAGTTCAGGTGTGGCTTACTCAAGGTGAGCTGCCCACCAGTAACACACTTATCCCTGGACCTGATGGTTTGCAAATCTTTATAAAGCTGCTCCACTTATCCCTGCCTGATGGTTTGCAAATCTTTATAAAGCTGCTCCTCCACATTGGTTTGGAGGAACTATCTAGAGCCCCAGAAACCACAGCCTCTTGTCTAAGTGTAACGGCACCATGAGGGGCTGAGTTCTTACTACTCACCAGGCTCTGTGCTAAACAAATTGGGCATGTTGTCTCATGTAATCACAGCCGCTCCAGGAGGTAAGTGCTATTGTCATCCTCCTTTCATGATTAACACAAAGGAGTCCCCAAGTAGTCCTGCGGCTTACTGTAGGTCTCACAGGTGGCATGGGCAAACTAGGGATTCAGACCCAAATCTGTCTGAATCTGAAAACCACGTATTTACTACTGCCACCAGAGTAGCAGGACAATGTCTGCAGGACTTCTGGAATCAGCAGGAAACCTCAGGCTGTTTTCCCTAATGAGGACCAGGGACTGGGTAGCTTTCTCCCCTGCCTTCCCTACCTTAGCTCCTTCTGCTTAGAGCTTGTTATTCCTGATTTTAAAACAATTGTTCCCATGGCAACACCCCTGCGGCTTTTCTTAGCAACCAGGGCTATCTTTCCCAATTGTAACAAAGTTGGTTCAAATACAAAATTGCTTTCTGAAAGAGTTTTCAGAGGCAAAACCAAATTGACCGACTGACCAGAGCTTAACTTTTTACACAGCTTAAGAAAATCATAGCACGATCTGAAAACCACTGGAAAGCAGTTCCACCAGCCTGAACAATGGGTAAGAAAAGGAAACACCCACGTTTGCAGCCCAGGGTACCATTTCAAATCTAAAAACCAACAATAGGTAAACTCGAAAAAGTGGATTTTTTTCCTCTGATTGACAAAAGGTTCACAAATGGAGAGTATTTAAGGCTTTATAGACCGTATTAGTTCTCTGCTGCTGCTGTGACAAATTATCACCAATTCAGGGGCTTAAAAAGGAGACAAATTTAATATCTCACAATTCTGACATGGGGCTCACCGGGCTAAGCTCAGGATGTTGGCAAGGCATGCTGCTTTCTATAAGCTCTGGTGGGGTGGGGGAGGTTCCTTTTCTTGTCTTTTCCAGCTTCCACGAGCTGCCTGCTTCCCTTGCCTGAAGGTCCCCTTCTTCCTCAAAGCCAGCAGCATGGAGCTGAGTCCTTCTCTTAACACCTCTTCCAATTCCCTCTTCCACTTTTAAGGACACCAATCACGAGGGGCCCTCCACTCATCCAGGATAATCTCCTTATTAACAACCTTAATTCCTCTCTGCCGTGTTAACTAACAAACCCACAGCTTCTGGAGATTCGGATGGGGGCATCTCTGGGGAGCCATGGTACTCTCTACCACGGCAGACAGAGCAGCCTAGGCAGGCAGGTGTTCCTAAGGAGGAAGAGAAGCAGAGGTGGGGGGAGCACTTCTGCTCTGACTCTGACTCCTTGTGCCTAGAAGCACATACAGCCTCTCCTGACCCTCAGCCTCATGGACCCCTCTGGCCTTCTTCTTGGATATCCCGGCGGTTGGCTGAAGTATGTCCTCATGTAGGGGGAAAAATGTGACCCGCAGTCTTTTCCCCAATCTCTGTCCCAAAGAGCAATGGTCAGCGGCCCCTAGAACAGGGCTAGCCCACAAGAAGGTGGAGTCCAGCATTAAGGAGATGGGCCCAGATAACCAGCCCTGTGCTGGGGCAAGTGCAAGGTCATCTGCCAGGGCAGGAGGGTCTGGGAGGGGAGCAGCTAGGGCTCCTGATCAGCTGACAGCATAATGAAAGACAACTGGGATGGATGCTGAGCGGGCGGACGGGGTACGCACCGGCCCCACAACATGGCTGTTCCAGCCACATGACAATTCCGGAGCAGGACGGCAAACACACCCCACAGCGATCAGTAATATCAAATGGAAGGACCGAACTTACCGGGAAGAAATGGACTCCAGGCTGGCTGAGACTGTAGAGGAACGCGCTCGGTCCTAGGAGGAACAGCATGAGGGAAGCCTCGTGCCCTAGCGGGAGAGGGAAGAAGTACATTCTGGAAAGCTAACTCACGACTGCAGACACACTGGTCTGGGAGCCACAGAGCTATGAGCTGCTTTTCGAGTCAGGAGTTTGGAAGAGGTGGCAGGTCTTAGGGTCTGGGGATTGAGGGGCAAGGGCTTAGCAAGGAGAGGTGGGGAAGCAACAAGAGGTGGGTCGGGAAGTAACTTCACCTCCTGCGCCTCGGTTTCCCTGCCTGCGACCACAGAGCTCCCGGGTTATACCTGTTGAGACAAGCCCAGTGTGGGGATCCCAGCGCACATGCTCTGTGCTCGTGTTTGTTTCTGTGTTTGTTCTTTCGTGGTAAGAATTTAGCAGAAGTTCTGCCCTCTTCATGGATTGGTAAGTGTCCGATCCAGTGTTGTTACTGTAGGCACAGCGGTGCAGCCCAGAACTCCAGAATGTACTCTCAGAACACACGCATCTGGCGGAACTGGCCTCCTAGGGGCTGGGTGACTGCTGATTGCAGAGTTGTTGTTAGTCAGTGTGCTGCTTCTAGCTCTTTCTTGCACCACAGCTGTGGTTCTCAGTATACCTCAGTTTTCCCGGAAAAGGTGGGAAGGAGACCAGACAGCCAGAAAGAGGCAGGTGAGGCAGGGAGACTCATTCAGGAACAGGAAGATCCCAGGGGGGGTGGTCTGACCATGCTTATGTGGGGGGAGCTGTAGCCTCTGGGGATCACAGGTCAAGGTCAAGTTGCAAAGCGGTCCTAAAGGCTGTCTAAAATCCCCTAGATAGTCCCCAGATGCGTGAGATCAAAAGAGCCCTACCAGATCATTTGCAGCTTGCCTAGAGATATTCCAGAATGTGTGCTTTTCTACAGAAAGTCAGAGACCTGGGCTGGGTGCCACTCTGAGCACATTTTCTCACTTGCAAGGTGAGGATGTCAGTCACCTTCCTCAAAAGGGCAGGAGTGAGGATACACTCACAATCTAGGAGAGACACAGTAAGTGCTCTGAAAGTATTAACTGTCTAGTTATTCCTAAGAATGCAAGATTGTCTTTTTAAGTCATTTGATTTCAAAATGCGTTTCTGTTGCTTTTAATAGTGGAACTTTTTTCCCCCCAAAAGAACACCTTACAGGGTAAAAAAGGGCAGGCCTGATTGATTTGGGGCTTTGAGGCTCAAGGTCTCCTCCCTCCCTGCAGGGCACCTGCCATTAATTCTGCAACTTGAGCTCTAGCCACTGGCAGCTTGGAAAGATTAGTCCTTAAAATCTCATTTCAGGGGTGCCTGGGTGGCTCAGTCGGTTAACCATCTGCCTTCAGCCCGGGTCATGATCCTGGGGTCCTGGAATCGAGCCCTGCATCGGGCTCCCTGCTTAGTAAAGATTCTGCTTCTCCATCTCCCACTCCCCCTGCTTGTGCAGTCTCTCTCTCTCTCTCAAATAAAATCTTAAGGAAAAAAAATCTTGTTTGGGAGGCAAAAATGAAAGCCGGTCCCCTAAAACTTCACTGAAATCTTTTAAACATTTTTTAAGATCATATAACAGCTTAAAATAAATAGATTCTGAGTAAATTCTTTGAAATTGTCATTTGAGAAGTTGACTATATTGTGAATTAGACCAATTGTCTGTCCGTTGGCAGATAGGTTTTTTTGAAAACTGAAACCCAGGCCCCAGATTTCTGGTCCAATCTACTTTCTTCTACATAATATTTCTCAGTACTTGGTGATAAACATACTCAGTATGTCCTTATTAGTATGGTTAACTTTGGCTTCTTTTCTCTATTTTTGGCAACTTTGTTTTTGCAAAATGCCTTCTCTAAATTGTTTCCCCACTTGCTTTCTTTTTTAAAAAATGCTGTGTATTTAAGATGTTAATGGCCTCATTTTAATTTGCACATATTCTTGTTAATAATGAAATCTACTTAATGTGAGTTAAAACTAAAAGCCTGTCAGGGTAATTCACAAATATTGAGAAACTCTGTAGCAATTCTAGGAGGATTCCCTGTTAATATTCTTAAGGACTTCCAGTGGGTATACTAAGTAGGGCTTGGTATTAGCAGAAATAGCAAACAAATTAAAATTGGACTCTTGGTAACAATTGGGAAAAATGAATATACAGACGCTTCCATGTGCGACTGAATCTGGTTGCACGGGTGCCTCCTACACATTTCAGAAGAACATCTTTACTGAATACCATCGTGCTAAGTATC
>ML093348.1:18501-32123 GCA_003697995.1 Taxidea taxus jeffersonii | reverse complement strand
GCGTGGGAAAATCATCCAATGGACGGTAGCTATTACTGTCTCCTGGCTAATTCCAAAAATCTGTATTATTAAGCAATCTGTTTGAATTGAGCTTGTCTCCCTATCTTGGAGCAATGATAGGATTCTTAGCAATGTCACCAATGACCTACGTCAGGCCAAGGCCCAAGGGAATGGTCAGTTCTCTCTCCTCATCCCATCCCTCAGCTCTCAATAGCATCTGACACCGAACACCCCTCCTTATTATATTTTCCTCTCTAGGTTTTGGGATGTCACTTTTCCTGGTTCCCCTACTACCTCAGAGGCCACTCCTTCTCCGCTTCCTTTGCCAGGCCCTCCTCCTTTCTCAGTCAAAGATGTTGAAAGGACAGAGAAATGGGCCCTGTGTGTCAAGCCAGGCTAACAACAGAACATGTCCGGGAGGGTATGGCCAACTCAGTTCTGGAAGAGATGAACAGAAAGGCCATGGGGTCCAATTACAAAGGCTGGGAGAACATGAGCTCTCAACTTCTAGAAGGCACTCATCCTGTGTTGACATGTACTCAACAGGTATTTTTAGGATTTGCTATGAATCCTTTCAAATCTCCATGTCAGACAATGGTTTGGATATCTCGTCCAGCCAAAAGAACCCTAAGCTTCACACCCCATCTAGGATTAGTGATATCTCATTTTGAGACCTCTAGATGGCTTGTGAAGGTAGTCTATGAATGATTTATTTTATTTTATTTTTAAAATTATTATTATTTAGGTAGGTGCCACACCCAGTGTAGGGCCTAACACAGGGCTTGATCTCATTAACCCTGAAATTAAGACCTGAGATAAGATCAAGAGTTGGACATTTAAACAACTGAGCCACCCAAGTGCCCCTGAATGATTTTTTTTTAAGATTTTATTTATTTGAGAGAGAGAGAGAGAGAGGACAGGAGTGGAAGGAGGTACAGAGGGAGAGGGAGAAAGAAAACCTCAAGCAGGCTCCCCACTGAGCGGGGAAGCCGACGCAGGACTCGATCCCAGGACCCTGAGATCATGACCCGACCCAAAGTCAGACACTTAATCGACCGAGCCACCAAGACACCCCTGAATGTTTTTCTTTTTAATACATATTACCAAAGAGCTTAGCCCAACCCATACAATGACTGTGGCAAAATCTACCCGCTTTAAATTTCTGCGCTTTTGCCTGAAATTACATCAATTTAATTACACTCACACTGGGATCCGTTCCCCTGTTTCTGGGATCACAACGAAGGAAAAGACATATCTTTATTTATGTTAAAGTATAATTTTCAGAATTTTAAAATCATAACTCATGCAAATATAAAATGAACACTTGTCAAAGATTTTATTCTACTCATTAATTACTGAGGGAATAAGTGAGATGTTGAGACTGGTTCAAATAGCATCGAAGGAACCAAGCCTTTATGGGCAATTAATTAAATGGTTATTAGGATAAAATTTCTGGACTAGACACAAACCCTTTAACATCCATCCATGAGGGTGACAAGCTATAAACTTTGGAGTTATCTGTTCCATTGGACAGGAATCATTTGTATCTCTACTGGACAAAATCTATAAAAGTTAACATGTAACTTCAGTAAATCTAAACTTTAATCAATATTAAGCAATAGATCGAACAAGAGAAACCCCTCTAAATGTGTGTGGGTCTGTGCTCCTGTAGGACATTGAAAGGACACATCACCCTCTTTTTGATGTTATTTCCAAGTTTTGGATAACTCAGCAGTCTCTCTACCATCATCCCAGTATCAAAAATAATTCCCTGAAAGGCTGCTGTCGATATGTTTGGCCCGATCGCTCACAGATGTGCAGAAAAGGCGTTTATTACTGATGCCTGACTCCTTAAATTTGCTCGGCAAATCTAGAGTCCTTCAGTAGGGATCAACTTCTGTGTGGAGATTTCCAATAAAAAGAAATCTCGATTGAGTTTTTGAAAACCTATTAATTTGCTCTCTTATCCTAAGCCTAAGGGAAGAAAGTACAAGGCACTCTCTCAACCAGACTTTACCCGGTGGGGTACGCACTGGTATTTGCAGGGTGAATTGCTCTCTTCTTGAGGACTCCAGAATCTGTGACGATGCTCTGCCCCCAGGAGGTGGTCTCCCTTCCCAACTGTGACATGGAGACTCTAAGCCCGATATCCCACTGGTTTCCTTGGCAGGGATTTGTACGCATTGGCTTCACTTAGCAGGTCAGTAATTGTATTAGCCAGGGTTCTCTAGATACAGAACCGATGATAGATAGACAGATAGGTAGATAGATAGATAGATAGATAGATAGATAGACAGACTGATTCTAGGAATTGGTTCATGTAATCATGAAGACAAGGAATTTCCGTGATCACGCAGTCTGCAATCCAGAAGTTCAAAAAAGCTGGTGGTGTCGTTGTTCTGAATGTGAAGGGGAGTCTATGGTTAAATCCCAGAGCCAGGCTGAAAGCTGATGTCCCAGCTCCCATAGGCAGACTGGGAGCAAAAGGAGGATAAATTCTTCCTTCCTCTGCCTTTTAATTTTATTCGGGCTCTCAGCAGAATGGGGGATACCTGCTCACACCAGGGAAGGAAATCTAGCTGACTGAGTCCACTGCTTCAAATGCTAATCTCACCCAGAAATACCCTCATAGACATACCCAGAAATAATGCTTGCCCTATGTGCCCCCAGGGAACAACCCTAAAATAACCATGGCAATAATTTTGCTTAACCGTGGGTTTGCCACATGTAATTAAAGAGAATTCTTCTCAGGGCATCTGGGTGGCTAAGTAGGTTAAGCATCTGCCTTCAGCTCAGGTCTTGATCTCAGGGTCCTGGGATCGAGTCCCGAATCAGGCTCTCTGCTCAGTGGGGAATCTGCTTCTCCCTCTCTCTCTGCTGCTCTCCCTGTTTGTGCTCTGTCTCACTTGTGCTCCCTCTCTGTCAAATAAATAAATCAAATCTTTAAAAAAATTAAAGAATGAAAGAGAATCCTTCTCAAATCTGACATCTAGTTATGGCCTCAGTTGTACACTTGATCTGTCCAATTATAGTCTGGTAAACAAGAGGACAGATTCTTATGAATCCATGCAAAAACTACATGGTCATAAAAAAATTAAGGAGACTCGGGGAAAGTATTTATTTCTGAACTCTGAGGAATCAGGCAAGAATAAGAGACCATTAAAAGTTTCCCTTTGGTTTAAAAATTGTCTACCAAATCGAGGGTTCGTGAAGAAAAAAGGAGAAAAGGCTTTCTCACATTTTGATCTAAGCCCACAAAATATGCAAAATACAGAACAACATATAACGACAAATATAAAACAACATCAACAGTATTACAAATGAACTACCCCAATTAAATTTCCCTCATCAGACCATTTGGCCCCATATGATTCATTCTCATTCTGCTGGGTGTGGCTAAGCAACCTGGTTTCACACAGTAGACTTCTTTAAAGAGTCCTTGAAATTCCGACTTGCTCTACTGATACAATCTGAAAGCTGTTTCAGTGACATCCACTCAGAGACTGGTACCCAAGATCTATTCTTAGACCTATCGATAATTGTGTATTTGGTACAATCCCTTTCCTGGAGGCGCTGTGGCTGGCCTCTGTTGTTGAAGACACAAAAGCTAGGCTGTACAACCTTTGGGCAAGCATCAGAAGAAGGCAGAAGGTTCTTTGATTATGAAACTGAATGACCATGGTTAATTCATTATAGTAATCAATAATATCAGAATGGAGAAGAAAATTCTCTGCTAGGGTAGAGTGCATAACTATCTCATCAGACTTTGACTGCTGTTTCCCCGGAGGGTAAGAACATGGTATGGACAGCAAGAGTATCGACCAGTCTCCAGGGTATTCCTGTGAAGTGTACAACCTCTGAAATATTTGAATCGATAACACTTTCAGCTGTGGAAACTTAACCTAGGGAAGGCTGGGCATCTTCTGATCTGTCAGTTTTTGCCATGCAGCTCTTATGATCATCTTGAACTGATCAAAAGCTATAGAGTAAAGCAAAACAAAAAAATACCCTAATTATTTCTAGCATCTGATTTTAGAAGGTGAAATCACACACTTTTATGTTTTCCAGGGGACCTCTTAAAAATCTAAAATATTGTTTCTGATGTAAAAAAAAATATCCTGGGAATGTCATTTTACTTTCCTCAATTAAGGGTTCAAACGTGGGCCAGACTCGGGCCCAATGAAAGATTCAGTGACTTGATTAAGGTAGGTTCATGGGTGCCAGAGGGAAACAATTTAGCTACCTATTTAATCAAGATGACAATATAATATTTGTATATAGTTTAAAGGCACGGTGATTGTAGGCAACCCAAACTTATTTATGGTGAAGACATCTTGTTCTTTTTTGTTGTTAGTTTTTATAAATAATCAAAGACAAAGTAAAGTCAACACAAAGGCCAACAAATTATTCCAGTGGGACCCAGCATCTTGACTATCTAGACGGATAAGGGCTGTAAAATTTATTATTTTCACAGAGAGAATGCCAAATAGAAGTCTGAGTTAGTACAGCAGTAGGAGAAGCGCCTTTGTGAGTTTTTTTTTTTTTTCTTTTACATACTCTTGTGAATAAGCCCATCAAAATTGAGCACACTTTGCCAAAATTTCAAAACATTTTGTATCCTCTTTTCAGACTCTGGCATTATAAAACCCAGACAAGTAGAATCCATTGCTTTCCCATCCTCTCCATCTTGCCACACATACTCACTAAGCTCTCGTATTCTGGAATAAACTGACATTTTAGGACAAATCAACAATGGTCTGTTTTTCTTGAGAAAACAAAGCCTAATCCCATGACATCGCATACAGAGTTCAACTTCTCCATCACTAACGCTCCCTGCACAGTTTTCGAGCACCAGTACTGTTTTCCGAGGTGTAACTTGCGGAGTCAGAGTCACCACTTCTTCATGGACAGCCCTGTAGTTCCAACACAGGATATGCATTTGGTGGGGTAACTACCACCACGGTCAAGACATACAACAGTTCTTTGCACAGACCCCCAAGTCCCCTCACACCCTTCTCCAATTAACCCTTCATCATCGCACTCCCAGCCCTTGGCAGCCACTGGTATGTTTTCAGCCCCTACGGTTTTGCTCATTCTAGAATGTTCTATAAATGGAATCTTACAAGCGGGCCTGTAGCCTTTCGAGTTTCACCTCCCTCATTCAGTGCAATGCACTTGCTCTACATGCATGGGGTTGGGTGTCTCCATAGTTCATTCCTCTCCACTGCCAAGCCGTATTCTACTGTAGAGATGTGCAACAGTGTATCCCTTCACGGGCTGAAGGATGCTTGGATGTTTCCCTTGCTGAGCAATTATGAGTAAAGGCTCGATAAACATTCACGTACAAGTGTCTGTGCATACCTGTTTTGCAGTTACACAGGTATATCTAGGAGTGAGGCTGCTGGGTCTTATGGTCAGCAATGTTTAATTGCCAAAAATATTTCCGGTGTGACTGTACTATTTTGCGTTCTATTTGCAACACAGAAGGATTCAAGATGCTTCACACCTGCACCAGCATGTGATATTATCAGGTTTTCGTTGTTTTTCCTCGTTGGTTCCCATTGGTGGTGGTGGTGTTTCAGCTGTGCTAATAATTACACAGTGGTATCTTGGACGGATTCAATTTGCATATCCCTAGAGACTAATGATGATGAGCCTCCTTTCATATGCATATTTGCCTTCCATACATCTTCATTAGTAAAATGTCCGTTCAATGCTTTTGACCATTTTCTATTTGAGCTGTTTCTTTCCATTTTGTTGAGTTTAGAGAGTTCTTGTATATTCTAGATGCTAGCCTTTCATCAGATATGTGTTTGGCAGACATTTTCTGCTAATATGTGCCTGGCATTTTCATTCTTTTTATAGTGACTTCCGAAAGCAAACGTGTTTACTTCCGATGTTCTTGTAGGATTCATAGTTGATAGGCATCACATCTAAGAATTATTGCCTCGTCCAAGATCACAAAGATTTCCTCTTATCTTTTCTTCTAGAAGTTTTATAGTTTGTGCTTCAGAAAAGGTGTAGACTGGGAGTCATTCTTCCAGACCATACAAGTAAAGGTCTGCAAATGGAGTCTCCATTCTTTTCCATTGATCTATGTGTCTATACTTTTGCCAAACCACCCTGTTTTGATTAATGTAGCTTTTTAAAAATCTGTTTAAAGATTTTATTATTTATTTGAGAAAAAGAGAGACTGAGCACTGAGGGAGAAGCAGACTCCCTGCTGAGCAGGGAGCCCAATGCTCAACTCGATCCCAGGACCCTGAGATCACGACCTGAGCCAAAGGCAGATGCTTAACTGACTGAGCTACCCCGGCACCCCTGATTAGTGTAGCTTTAAAATAAGTGTTGAAATCAGGTACTGTGAGTCCTCCAACTTTGTTATTTTTAAAATATAATTTGGCTTTTCTATATTCTTTGCCTTTCTCTGTTAATTTTAGAATCGGCTTGACAAATTCTACAATAATCCTTTTGGGATTGATTCAGTTGGGGAAGAAGTGACATATTGACAATATTGAGTCTTCCCATCCCTTAGCATCTATTTATTTCTTCTTTCATTCCATTCGATCATTGTACTACAATTCCAGCAAATAGATATTTAACTTCACTTGTTAGATTTATACCTATGCATTTCTTAGTTTTGGAAGTCAATGTAAATGGTAGTGCTTTTCCAACTGTAATTTCAAATGTTTGTTGTTAATACCTATGAAAGTGTAATAGATTGTTACATATTGACCTTGTGACCTCCATCCTTGCTAAACTCGTTTATTAGTTTTAGGTGCGTCTTTGGATCCTCTGTGTAGGCGACCACGCCATTTGAGAGTGAAGACATTTATTTCTAATCTCTATGCCTTTTATTTCTTCTTGTTGCTTTTTTCTTGCACTAACACCTCCAGGAAGATGTTGAAGAGGAAGGATTAGAACTGCCACCATCAATAAGAATCACAAGTCTTAATCAAAATACCTCATTTTCACCAAAATAATTTCACAAACAAAACTGGATGGAAGGTGATCAAAAAGTCACTGTTGTACATAAACATTATGGTAAACTATCAAAGTTCACAAAGAGATATAACAGATCTATACCTACATGCGTCTTTTCTCCTTCTTCATGTGATTAAAATGAGCAAGTTTCCTGTGCCATTCTTTAGCATATAAAAATAATAAGCCAAGTATATAAATTTAAAATTGTGCTTAGAAATTAACATTTCAATTATTCATCCATCCTTACAAATTATTCAGGTAAACAACAATCATCAATGAACTCAGTGTAATATAATTCAGGGTTTCAAGTTATCCGATGATGTTTTAAAGTTATGTCCAAGCTGATATACTACAAAGCGAAAATACTGCAATGGAAACATTTGTCAGAACTATCATTTCGAGTTTGCGAAAGAAAATTTACATTTTTCAGAATCTTGAATGTGTCACGTAGGACTAGGGTTAGATTATATGATCAGTAAACCAATATTAAAGGGCTAGGAAGTTCATGAGAATGTTTAGCAAAATCTCCATACTAACAAAATCGAGGAAAGGGCATTTACTTATTTCTTATTTTTAAACCAAGATTACTAAGCCAGTCTAATTTTTCTAAAGATTTATCTTAACTATGTAAAGTTAGATTCTTATATTAAAGCATTTATGAGGGGTGGCTCAGTGGGTTGAGCCTCTGCCTTCAGTTCAGGTCATGATCTCAGGCTCCTGGGATCGAGCCCCACATCGGGATCTCTGCTCGGCGGGGACCTTGATTCCTCCTCTCTCTCTGTCTGCTTTTCTGCCTACTTGTGATCTCTGTCTGTCAAATAAATAAATAAAATATTTAAAAAAAATAAAAGCATTTATGATCTAACATTGCCATTTATTTATATACTTGAGAGAGGGAGCGAGCACAGAGGGAGACTGACAGGGAGAAGCCCTCTCCATTGGGAGCATTTTTTAAAGTCTCCTACTTGAAAGTAAGATTTCTTTATTTTCTGAGTTGGATTGCAACTCCTTAGTTTTAAGATGTAACAATTAATCTAGAAGTAAGAAAACCTTTCATATTTGAACAATGAGATACTGAAGCCTTTCCTGAACCACAGACACATAGACCTCCAGACGCAGAGAGAGTACGTAGCCTCAAGTCTACGGCTTCATCCAGCCTCCAGCGAAGAATATTCCCAGAAATACAAAAGTCAACTAGTTCGGGAGTGCCTGGTTCTCTCGGTCAGTTAAGCGACAAACTCTTAATCTCAGCTCAGGTCATGATCTCAGGCTGCTGAGATCCAGCCCCACATCAGGCTTCACATTCAGCAGAGACTCTACTTGAGTTTTTCTCCCTCTCTCTCTCTTTCTCGCTCTGCCCATCCCCACTCATGCTCTTTCTCTCAAATAAATAAATTAGTTTTTTTAAATGCACCAGCTCAGATCTCAACTCTTCTTTCTAACAAGCTTGGATTCTTAATTTATTTGTGCTCACAAATGACCATAATGTTGTTTTTTAAGGCTATCAAGTGAGAATGTCGGTGTCACCTCCAGAGACTAGATACCCATCATATACTTGCAAGAGATTGCAGCATGGACCACACAACCAAATTCCCGGTCACAGAGCCCACCCACGGGATTAACAAATGAGAATCTAAACAGACAGACAGCATCTGTAGGTAGGAAAAAAGGAAAAAATCTAGAGAAACTGAAAGTGAGCCAGGTTAGAGTTCTCGTGTCACTTGGGATTCATTCTGGAAGCGAGACAAGATGAGCCTGGGCTCACACGGCCCTTGAGATGCATGTCTCGGGCAACCCAATGTAATCGACTCTGTCAGGTTAGTTCTCTCAGGCATCTCTGTACAGCAACTTACAAAAAGCATAATTTTCAAGAAGAGAAAACTTTGACTCTTGTGTAAATATAAAATGAGCATATGTCAAAGCTTTGACTCAATTCATTAATTAATGACGAAACCAGTAACACATGAAGACTCGCTCGAAGAACACTGCAAGGGCTGGATATTTAACCAAAGAAATGTTAGGGTAGGATTTCTGAGTTAGACACAAAACCATTTAGAGTTCAACAAGGTAATAAACTTAACATTTGGGGTCATTGGTTCAATCAGATAGAAATTATTTGTATCTCTGCAGGACAAAAGGCTCCCTGTTAATATGTCTGGACCTTTAACCAGTTGTAAGCACAGTGTTGAACAAGATACCTTGCCCATCCTCGGTGGGTCTGGAGCCATGCATGACATTTGAAGGACATGCCACTCGCCTTTTGGCCTTGTTTCCAGGTTCTGAATAATTTTTCTCAACACTAAATAAAAACTGTGCTACTTGGGAGATAAAAGCCCATGCCATTGTGTCCTTGGAGAACAAAAATAGGAGAACGGATTGCTCCTGACTGATGAAAAGGCATCCACTTCCCTTTACCCAAGACCACAAAGCTACTGCAGGTCAGGACCCAGGCTAGAACCCAAGACTTCAGCTCCCATCATGCTACAGACACTGTATTCTAAGGTCGACTGGTTCTTTAAGACCATTTCAAATCAAGTCAATAAAATGAGGGAAATAAATACGCAGTACTACCTCACAGGTACCCACTAGAGGAAACTAATTGGCACAGAAAGACTAAAGAGAGTGTATTTCTTTCTGAACGGGAGAAAAGACAAAGTTTGAAGTCTATAGCAGTAAAATGCCCCCTCTTTGTCTCTCAGTCTCCCTCTCTCTCTTTCTCTGTGTATGAATGCCTCCTTCCAAAGAAACCATAGACCCCAACCTAAGTGCCTGACCTGACCAATGACTCAGGAAAGCCACTAGCTGGGGACACACTTGGGTCAGAAAGTGAGACTCATGGAGACACCTGGGTGGCTCAGTGGGTTGAGCCTCTGCCTTCGGCTCAGGTCATAATCTCAGGGTCCTGGGATCAGGTCCCGCATCGGGCTCTCTGCTCACTGGAGAGCCTGCTTCTCTCTCTCCCTCTGTGATCTCTCTCACTTTCACTCTCTCAAATCAATAAATCTTAAAAAAAAAAAAAAAGAAAAAAGAACAAAACACTGGTTGGCAAGGAGCTGTGATACTATTCGTTCAGGTTTCTGTACTCCTAGTACAGTGTCTTTCAGACTATGGAATATACATTATTAACCTTTATATAGCAAAATCAGACACAAGGACAGGTAACTATATGCAATGACCATACCCCCAGTGACTTATTATTACAAGGTGAACATCCCTCTAGCCACCGTCCAGGTCAAGAAATAGAACTCAACCAGTCACCCCAGCCCAGGGACCTCCCTCCTTCCTCCAGAAGTGACCATGCCGAACCTCATTTTAAGTTGCGTAGAGTGGAAAACATTAGTGGACATGCAAACGAGTTTAAGTACGGTAATCAAGGACTTCTGCTCTAGAGGCACCTGGATGGCTCAGTTGGTTAAGCAACTGCTTTTGGTTCAGGTCACGATCCTGGGATGGAGTCCCACATTGGGGTCCCAGCTCCATGGGGAGTCTGCTTCTCCCTCTGAACTTCTCCCCTCTCACACTCTCTCTCACTTTCTCTCAAATAAATAAATAAAATCTTTTAAAAATATATATATATATAAAGAACTTCTGTTCTCTATAACTTTTGTGTGAATGTGTCTGTGTAGGTATTTGTACTGGGCCACAATTTCTCACTGAGGGTCACACTCCCAGAAGGCTGATAGCCATTGTCATCGGTAACACCTACTGGGTTACCAGAGGGGAAGAGAAAACTCTAGGATTTTGTTAATGTGACCTGAGCAGGGTTGGGCACAGACTCAAAACCATGCGCTTCACATTTTATAAAAGCTACAGAAAACTTACTTTTTCACCTATCAGAGTATTTTAGAAAACACCAAATATTTTTAAAGAAGATCAAATATCTGTCCATATTAAGCCAAAAGAAAGAAAAAAAGGAATACGGAAGATGATAAAGAAAGCAATTAATCCACACTTAAAACTAATTGCCTCACCCAGTGGGTCTTTAAATTATTCATCAACGCTATTTTAAAATAATTGCAGTTTATGAAGAAAAGCCTTTATGGATTTCATTTTAAAACTAAAAAGAAAGGGTTTCCCTTTTTTTTTTAAATTTACCAACTAACTCCTTGCAGCTCTTGAAACCAACCCATTTTTAACCTGGTTTAATCTCCTCCTCATCCCCTCCCCAGAAAAACGACTTTAGCATTGTCGTAACATCCCTTCCCGAGGTTCCCTGAAATAGATTCCGAACTCAGCAGACAGGACAGTGGCAGTGCTCCAGAGGAGTACGAAAGCTGTACACAAAAAAGGAAAAAAAGAGGGGTGCCTGGATGATTCAGTGGGTCAAGCAAGTGATGCATGATTTCAGCTCAGGTCGTGATCTCAGGGTCGTGAGATCGAGCTCTGTGTGGGGCTCCAAGCTGAGCGTGCCACCTGCTAGGGATTCACTCTCTCTCCCTCTGTCCCTCTCCACACTACAAAGGCTTTCAGAGAGCAAGGCAGGAAACTGCCACCATGATAAGTTTCTGGCCATAAAATTCATGGTGGGCCCTCCACCGCCTTCCAAATGGCTTGGGTTTCCCATCACGCTTGCCCTGCTGGCGGGGGCTCCCACATGCTCTCTTATCATTTACTTTTCACCTCCTGTTCCTTCATTTCCCTGCTTCCCTGGTTCCTTCCAAGAACACTCAGGACTGTGACTGGGAAATGGTAGAACCGGAAAAGATTTTGTCCAGCAGAGGTGGCTCATAAACCATGTCCTCTGTCACCCCCAGGAGTCCCTCGGGTGTCCAAGAGCTCCCGGGTGGGAAAGGGTTGCTGAGCTGGTAAGGCAAAACAGAACTTGAAAGGGACGCTCATGGTGTATACTGGAACACAAGGCCCGGACAGGGAAAGCCACCTGCCTGAGGCAGGACGGCGAGGTGCACATCTGGGAGTAGACCCAGCCTCCTGACTCTGGGTCTAATATCTATGGGGTCAGGGGCAGCAAAAGGAGCCTGAGACTCAGGCCAGAATGATCTGGATCCAAATCTGATCTCAGCCACTCTCTACTTATTTGTCTTTGGTGTCACATCTTCCTGCAACATGTCTAAGTCTAAATCTTTTTTTTTTTTTTTTGGTTAGGAAGTAAAAACACCAGCCTTGCATAAGCTAAGCTATTGTGCCTGAAAACACCTTATATATATATATATATGAACACACACATACCCAGCGTACACGTGTGAACAGCACCTGTATCATCAGAGACGCTCAGCAAGGACCTCACTGAGAATGTGCTCATGACAGTCACCTCTGTGTCCCAGGGCAGAGTGCTCCCCGAGCTAGGCAGTCTGGATTGCTCTGCTGAGGAAAAACTCACTTCCTGCCCGTAACACAAGCCTTCCTGTTATATGTAGACCCATGTTTGTGTTTTTGCCCAAGCACGCACACGCACACACACACACACGCATGCACGCCCCTATTGCTATTACGACGACTCTCAGACCCAAAGATGGTGCTGTGCGCAGCCATATCCGCGTTCCCCTACGCATGCTCTAACAGCGTCCTAACAGTGTAGAAACATCCAGAGCTCTCCTCCTCACTGTTCACCTCTTCCTTCCTGACCTCGTTAAAACCAAATATACACACTGGGGGTAGGGAAACAAAATAATCAGAACATGGACTTTTCTGACAGTCATGATAAGTATCCCCTTACAGTAGTTGAGGTAAATAACAGATTATTGGGGGGACCAGAGAAAAGATGGAATTAGTTAAATTAATGACTTGAGTGACACCTGAGATTCATGGTCCCTTCCTAGAGTGACAATACCCTGATTTTCATCATCCTTTCTGCAGCCAATTCTCCCTCTCATAGCCAACTGGGGACAATTGGACTGACCCTACCCCCTGCTTCACCGCTGGGTTCTCAGTAACTGAAGCCAGTGGGAATATTCCACTCCTCTGGCCACACCACTCAGATGAAGCAGAACATGGTGAGGGCCCAGAAAAAAAAAAAAAAGAGAGATGTTAGCTGGACCTACTGGGAACCCCATGTTGGGGGTAGAGATCACTCAAAATAAAGTAAGACAAAACTTTTTAAATCTTCGACATTTTGCACATCATAAATTTTTGTATTAATTGTTACTTGCTTACATATAGCATGAAAATATTCTGTAACTCAACTACTAAGTATTTTGGATGCCCATTTAAGTCTTGCAACTGAGGGAAGAGCCTCAATGCCGTCAGCCTAGTCCTGGCCCTGGAAAGATGTGGGGCTCACGGCTGCCACGGTCATTTTATTTTACTTGATAAGAGACTTGTGAGCAGCCAAAGCTGCCCTTCCTGGCTGAGGTCAACTTTCAGAACAGCAGCTTTCATGGTGGAGGAATATTTTAGTGTATAATGTATTGGGCCCCTTTTATATGCCAGGTGCTGTCCTAAATACCCCTTTATGGTATTTTTAAAATTCTTGTCCCCCCCCCCAATGGTGTTAGGTCATATGTTATCCATATGTTACAGGAAGGAAGCCAAACCTGGAAGAGGAAAAGCAGCATGTACAAGACCACACCACAAATGGGAGAGGAGGGGTTCCCGGCCAGATCCATGAGTACTGAAGCCTGGGTTCTTCATGACCACACCGATATGGCCTCAGTATTTTAGCTATAAGTGGGAAGAAACAC
>ML093348.1:0-18101 GCA_003697995.1 Taxidea taxus jeffersonii | reverse complement strand
CTCTCTCTCTCTCTCTTTCTGGCAAATAAGTAAAATCTTTAAAAAAAATACACACGAGGAATGAATGAATGAATGAATCAAGAAGTTGTAAAGTGAAATGCTAGCCATTTTGATATCCACTCATTTAATTTTAATTGACCTCCGTCTGTAAACAGAGTGTGAAACACAGCCTCTCCTGTTCAGTTTGGGTGAATAAAGTCTCTACTATGAAGGGACATGATTCTCAGGAGTAGTACATCCACAACAAATTTGGATATGAATGGATGGGAAAGCACACACAGACGGAATCATGGCTATAGAACCTAAAAAAAATGTCATGGCAAATTTGGTCTCTTACTTCGAGGGTTCAGGAGGGAATCAAACCAGGTCAGGGATTTTTAAAATGTTTTGTAAACTATAAAGCACATAAACAACTGATTATTAATATGACTTTTGGGTGGATTTTCTTCACGGAAGGACTTACCATTCCCAAAGCTTATTAAATTGAATGCTAAATTTATCTGACTCTAAGACCTAAAGCAATCACTTGATGAGTATGCTTGTGAGACAAAATCAATACACTCTTAGGCAATACATTTATCTGACAAAGGTGAATATCACCGTAGAGAGTTCTGGGTTTTTAGCATTCTTAACCAAAGCAATACATAAACAAACTCCTCCCAAAGTAAAGAGGGAAATATAATTATTCAGTCTGTCCATGTTAGATTTGCCCAGAAATTGAAATATTGTTAGCAAACACAGATTTAAATTTTGTGCTCCAATGAATTGGGAGATCTCTTAGTTTATTGTTTTCATTTCTCGGCATCCTACCATGGGGAAATTATGCAAACGCGCACCGTACACAAAAAGAATACTGATAATTATGGAATTTGCTGCTTAGTTTGAGGATAAGTTCATGAATCGCTTTCGATCCACTGGCACAAGAGCCCGGGTCTGCATGCCCAGCTGCTGTCCTTAAGACCCATGGTCCAACGCCTGTGCGATGTGTGCGTAAAATGGTACAAATGCCAAGCCAACTGTTCGGTTCAGCAACTAAAAATCAATTCAGGCGGTTTTCTCCGAAGCACTGGTTGCTTCACAGATGTCAGTCATCCTGAAGTCCAAGGTTGGAAGCCCACAGTTTAGTTCCAAGCCCACATGCCTATCAGAAACCCTTGGAGAGCTTCATGAATGGAAAACCCGGGTCCCACCCCAGAGCCGTTGGATGAGCATCAGAGCCCAGGGAATCTGTCTTTATATTTAAATTTTTTTATTAACATATAATGTATCATTAGCCCCAGGGGTACAGGTCTGTGAATCGCCAGGTTTACACACTTCACAGCACTCACCATAGTTCATACCTTTCCCAATGTCCATAACCCAACCACCCAGCAATCTGTCTTTAAATGCGCCCTGTGGGAGATTCCTTGGCACACTGCCAGTTGGAGACCACGTCCATGTCCGTGACCCACAGAAGCCAGAAGGGACAAAAATAATTCCATATTCTGTTGAAGCTGCATGAACTACTTTCATTTTGTTAGATGTGTTCACTTACTCATTTGTGTATTTATTTTTATAGAACCTGTTGGATCTCCCACCTGCTATAATGTCAGGGAGCTCCAAGCCCACAGGCTTTGCTTCCATCTCGAAAAGTCTGCACTGCTTAGACCCTGAAAGGACTGTATTGGTCATGGAGTCTTAGAGAGCATCTGTTTCAGAAGTCCCATCTGCCTTCTCCATCGTGGTTCTTCCCGATGAGGCTCAAACTGTTCCCTCTGCTGTAAAAATGGACCCTTCTACTCCATGAAGGCAGAGAAGTCTCTCCGCTAAACGCCTCTTTTTACTCGATCACCCCAAACATCAAAAAGGGATGGAGTCGGGGTGCCTGGGTGGCTCAGTGGGTTAAAGCCTCTGCCTTCGGCTCAGGCCCTGATCCCAGGGTCCTGGGATTGAACCCCGAATCAGGCTCTCTGCTCAGTGGGAAGCCTGCTTCCCTCTCTCTCTCTGCCTGCCTCTCTGCCTACTTGTGATCTCTGTCAAATAGATAAATAAAATCTTAAAAAAGAGGGAGGGATGGAGTGTAGCAGAAAATACAAAAGAAAAATATCTTTTAATCTTGCGCTTGCCACCTGGCATTCCACCGAATCCTACTGACCTCAGTTTCTTTGTCTGCAAAATGGGATTTAATACCATGATTATCCTCTATTACATGTAATCTCTTGGGATTATGAGGATTAGAGGAGCTAATTCATGTAAAAGGCACGGTACCTAATAAGTGGTCTCTACCACTGTTGTTATGACATTATGATGTTTCCCAGACCTCTGGGCACTAGAGTTTTCTATTACAAACAGCTGAATCTACAAATTTCTTGCTGAAAGCATGACTATAATCCCAGCTCTCCTTCGCCCTCAGCAGGGTCAAATAAACTGATTATTTTATTTAAGACTGTCAAGGTCATACTCCCGAAATGCTTCTCCCTATTCAGACAACACATAGAATATCACAATTACTTCTGGACGTCCCACTTTAAGGACACTGACGAACCAAAGCGGCGTGGAAATGTGCCTGGGGAGGTGTCAGAAACCAGGACCACGTCATACAGAAAACCACTTCTAGAAACCCGCATTCTCAGCTAGGAGAAGAAAAGCCACCAGGAAAGTAGGACTGTTGTCTACAAGGGTCTACACAATGGCTCCGGAGAAGTAGAATGATATCTATTGAGGGGTCCTCAAGTAGTGCAATTAGCTGAGAGAACAGAACTGAGCCAGGAGGTCTGCCCAGCCCTGAGAATCTAAGGCAACTGGGATCCAGGATTCTCCTTGAACGGAGCCCTCGGCTTCTGTTCCACCTAACAAGAAATGAGTGTTCTGTTGAAACAGTCATAGTAATGTCCTTTCTGAATGCTCAGATGGACCTGGGGTCCTTGCTGGGAACAGATAGCCTACGAATGACAAAGGAACCCCTGTAATTCACATGAGAAAAGCAACCCCAAAGACACTGATAGACGAGTAGCAAAGCCAGCCACCTTGTGGAGGTATCGAAGGGGACCCAGAGCTCTTAACCTTGACTCTCAAGATTACCGGTAAAGTGGGACGCCTGGGTGGCTCAGTTGGTTAAGCAGCTGCCGTCGGCTCAGGTCATGATCCCAGCGTCCTGGGATCGTGTCCCACATCGGGTTCCTTGCTCGGCAGGGAGCCTGCTTCTCCCTCTGCCTCTGCCTGCCTCTCTGTCTGCCTGTGCTTGCTTGCTCTCTCTCCCTCTCTGTCAAATAAATAAATAAAATCTTTTAAGAAAAAAAAAAAAAAAAGATTACTAGTAAATCAGGGAGAAAGTTCGTGTACGAAGAGCCTTGCCACTCCACAAACCCATGGCCCACGGACCTGAAAACCAATCCAGGGCAAAGCAGGGACTTTCCTTAATGTGGAAAGCAGACCGTTGTTCAACAGGACTGAAATCCCCTAAATTCGGAAGGGAACAGGGAAGCTACTTTTTGTTAAAGTTAATGTTCGTGATTATGAAGTATGAGGCAGTCAATTGAGAACTCTGAAATCTCTTCAGGTTAGTCCATAAAAATATTGAAATTTCGGTTTTGTGTGATGACGATCATGGCACCGCATATAAAACACATCTTTTCTGGGAAAGTTGGAGTCTCACGGATTTTCTTACACATACTACATATTTCATATGTACATCATACATACGAACCCTTACTACAAACAAACAGCATGCCTCTGGGACTTGTATTTTATTCCCCAAACATATTTATGAGTGCTACAGCCTGAATATTGTCCCCGCAGAATTCACATTTTGAAACCTAAGCAGCCAGGTGGGTGGTATTTGCATGTGGGACCTTTGGGTGGTACTTGGGTCACGAGGGTGGAGCCCTCATGAACGGTTTGGTGTCCTCATAAAAGAGCCCCAGAGAGCTTCCTTCCCCCTTCCACCATGTGAGCATGTGACAAGAAGTCTGAGCAAGACCAGGAGGAGAGCCTTCACGTGACCATGCCTTAATCTTGAACTTACAACCCCCAGAGCTGTGAGTAGATCTCTATTGCTTACCAGCTACTCAGTTGGGGATTTTTGTTAGAGCAGCCCAGACAGACTAAATCAGTGGGAGAACCATTTAAAGAGGGAGACAGCCGGGCACGGAGGACTTGCCCCCTTTGCTCTGGGTCATGCAATGAAAATGGCGGAGTTGGCACCAAAACTCAAACCATATTCTCCTCCTGGTACATTACAGACTGAAAAAGCCAAAGGCCACGAGGGGGGCTAACTCAAGGCCATGAAATAAACTGGAGCGGGGGCAGGGAGGAAGGATGCCCTATTAAGAGCCAAGATTAGAAAGAGTGAAGCTGGGGCACCTGGGTGGCTCAGTGGGTTAAAGCCTCTGCCTTCAGCTCAGGTCATGATCCCAGGGTCCTGGGATCGAGCCCTGCATCAGGCTCTCTGCTCAGCCTCCTCCTCTCTCTGCCTGCCTCTCTGCCTGTTTGTGATCTCTGTCTGTCAAATAAATAAATAAAATCTTAAAAAAAAAAAAGAAAGAGTGAAGCCAAGGCCAGAAATGCCAAAAGCAATGTATTCCAAAATTAATGTGTTCCATGATGTTCCAGATATTCCAAAGGGCCCTCTCATGCCAAGCGGAGGCTTGACCTTGGCAAAGTTAACTTGAGCTTCCACATCTTAGTTTCAAAATCTCATGGGTCACCTGGAAGGCCCACAGCATGGTCACAAATTAGATCTCCATGTGGCAAGATGGTGCCACCACTCAGCCCAACCCCAAGAAAACATGATTGACAACATGGAAGATGTCTTCTGAGTTGTGCAACATGGTAGCCCGGTGGTACCGTTGGAGTATCACAGAAATCTAAGCTCATGAACAAACCCAGCTCACCAGCTAGCACTCGTATCCTGACATGGCCTTGATGCTCTCTCTATTCAACATCAGAAATGACTTGGCACCTGTGACGTGTAAAATATTCTGTGTCTTCGTGGGGAAATAAGACTCTCCATATAAGCCGAAGGCAAATATGAAAAACAGGAATAAGGAGAAAGTGAAAATTTGTGTGGGATCCATTCAAGGGTAAAATGAAGCATTTGGAAGTTGCTTGCACCCACCAAGAACTCTATCAGGAATCAAGAGAAAAATTTCTGAAACTGCTCAGAGAGTGTTCCAGCAAGAATTTATTTTAATTGCTTTATAAATTGCTTTAATCCTATATTTAGGGAATCATTAGGGGCCTAAACGGGTCACTTAAAATTTTCACTTATGCTTAACTAAATTTTATGGAGAAAATTACATGTTTTAATAGTATTCCTAGAATTGGGGACTTGCAAAGGTCTCGCGATGTGTCCTTCTAAAATAGCAAAGGTCCGTGACTCAATATCACTTAATTCCCACAACAGTCATGTGAGGTAAGGGTAATTATTTTCTTTTTACAGATGAAGCAACTAACCCTCAGAGAATCTGAATTATCTGCCAAGCAAGCGATTCAAAGGAAGGATCCTGCCTCCTCCTTCATCTCAAGGGGCTAGCACATGGTGGACACCGGCCTATTATTTTGAGGGTTCCCAAAGCGTGGCCCCCGGGCCAGCAGCAGCTTCACCTGGGGACTGGTGAGAAATGCAAGTTGCCAGGCCCTGGCCCCCAGACCTCCTGATTCTGACACACAGAGCACAGGTCCCAGCAACCTATGTTTTGACTTTCCTTCCAAAAGATTCTGATACACACAGAACTGTGTGAGAAGCCTTGTCTTCATGGTGAGCAGAGCTGCATGCAGCTGGGAAGGGCTGATCCAGGCTCCTTAGAGCACTGAGACCAAAGTCAAAGGGAAGAGCCATAGTGAGAGACTCAGGGTCCAAAGTTTCAAAGAACTTGGAAAGTAGCCTCTCAGCTATGGACAGACCTTTGATGGAATCTCCCCCCTTGTCCTGTTTCTTAAAGGAGCCCCATGCCCTCAGACCCCAGTCGGGCAAGATCTGCCCACGGCTGCAATGCCACACCTCACAGCTCTGCCCACAATGAGCATAGAATCTAGGGCCCTCCCCTGCCATGAATACAATTAGTCAAATTTCCATTTCTTTCTCTTCCTCCCAAATCCCTCACCGTGAGGGCCACGCGAGGAAAGAAGATTTCATCTTGCACAAAACCAGATTTATCTGCGTTCTTTCCACAACAAGACACTGAAAGCCCAAATGATTTTTCCACATTTGGTAGCACTTAGAAGGCTTTTCATCAGCACGAGAATAAAGAGGAGAACTATTTTCCCCATTTCTCTTTATGGCAGCAATACGGCGGAAAGAAAACAGTGTAAATCTATAAATTACAAAGACGCTTTTGACTTAAGACGAGCACCAAAGTTTCAGTCGTTTATCTAGAATCACAGCTTGTCGGAGATGAAAAAGGCCCGAGAGATTGTCTGGTTGGTGCAAGGTGATTTGCGGTGCCTCTCAGATAGTTTTTAAAGAGCTGTATTTGGATTTTAATAGACATCGGGAAAAAATACACAGCCTTCCTATCAAACCCATCATTTCATGGCTATCACAGCTTATGGTGAAGCGAACATTATAATTAGATGAGAAACTAAAGTAGGATGATTTAAAAGAAAAAGGGGGGGTTCAGGACATAAGCAATAACCCTGGTGTTGTTCAGGTATGGCAAAAATTGTGAAAGTGATGCCCAGAGTTTGATGATTTGCTGATCATGCCTAATGGGGTCCTAGCAGGAAAGAGAATTTACCCCACCCCAGACGGGTCAGTGCAGAGCCTTCAATGAAATAATGTCTTGGGAAATTGTGGGCAGGGTTAAGGGACAAGGGAAGGATATTGGTGCGGCTGCAGAAGAAATGGCTTGACAAGAGCCAAGACAGACCCCTGGAGAGAAGCAGCCTCGAGAATAGAGCTCAAGCTTTCCTCCCACTCCAGTCTCCCACCTCCACTTCCCATTGGCCAAACCCAACCGGAAAGCCAGGGGCCAAAGCACTCAGGTGGTCTCAGGGATAGAGGCTGGCCTCCAAGGCACAGGTGACACAAAGGATGGGTCCTGTGGCTGGAAAGGCAAAAGCTTAGAACGGAGAAACATGAGTCTATTCCACCTGCCCTCTTTACTCCTGCAGAGCTATCCAACCAGTAGGCAATTCAGGATTCAGGGCTTGGGGCGGGGGCGCTGCACGGAGATTCACTCAGCTGGTGGAAGGACGACCAGAGTTATCTGTAGATCTCAGAAAAGCTACGTCAGCTCTTCGCACCTCAGTTTCTTTATCTGAAAAGTGGGAAGATGATTTCTACTTGGCAGGTTTGTTGGGAAGACGATAGATGACCTGTAACATTGTGGCTACACAGATAATAGATGATAAAATGTAGCAACTATCATACCAAATGGAAGAAAGCAGGCACAAAAGGTCACACATTGTCTGATTCCATATATATGAAATATCCAGAATAAAGAGCCATATAAAACTAACCGTTAATATGAGTTGAATTGGGCCCCCACCCCACTCATTTACATTCAAATTATACTAATGGTTCATTTTGTATGGTTATAATGAGTAACGGTTATGATCATTATTATGAAAATGTGGTCAGTGGTTCCTTATCTCAGGATCAGGTATAGCAATAAAAACACCTGTTAAAAATTAATTTTTCCTGGGCCCCGAAAACCACTCCTTTGATTGTCATAGAGAATGCATACTCATCCCAAACATCTTCAAAAGTTCCTGGAGATAGAGATTATGAAGGCTTCATGGGGTCATCAAGAAAGTAATTAAAATGCTTGTTGAGTATACAGACTGTCACCCTGAAAGGAGAACTGGATACACTGTAGCATGTTCTAGAAAGCATATACATGACACATTTACCAATGCAATGAATTTAATGTCTGTCAATTGCTAACTGAAAGCATCTTGATAACCCTTTAATTAGCTGGGAGGTTCCTGCTCTGCCCTATGCCAGCCTCATCTCTGCCCTGTGCTGGCCAAATTCTGCTGAGCTCTTGGTTCATGGTCCCTCATGTTCTCCCAGCCAGGATTGAATCCACACTGGGGCCAGGTAAGACCTTGGTTATCAGCCAAGGTTAAGGTTGAGGTCAGAGAGAAGAGGGCAAGGTTCCATCATACCTACCCACACCCGATGCCCCACAATGGCAGCCCCCCCCCTCAGAAAATATTCTGGAGACCTCGAACCCCTTTCTTCCCAGACTCTCTTCCCTCCCCAACTTACTTACTCTTAGCTCATCTTTTTCATTCCACTTTTTACTTTTCCAACTTTATTCGTGACCCATTGCTATTTAACGAACCACCAAAATTGAGTGGCTGGGAACAGCAATCATTTTCTGCTCACGGTTCTGCAATTTAGGCTGAGCTCAGGGAAAAGCTTCTGTGCTGACCTCACTGGGGCTCACGCAAGCTCCATGATCATGCAAGAGCTCATCTGAAGCCAGATGGCCTCACATACACGCCTTAGGGCTTCTGGGGGCTGGTTGTAGGCTGGGGACATTCAGTTCACTTCCATGTGGCTTCCCCAACAGGAAAGCTCAAATTTCTTACACGACAGCAGCCACTTTCTACAAGAGTGAGCCTGATATTTGCAGAAGTCCCATCAGCTAAGGAAGTCACGTGGCCAAACCCACAGTCAGCGTGGGAGGGCGATACACAGGACGTACGTACCAGAAATCATGATTCACGGGGGACCACTGATTTTACAATTTCTTTCACCATTTCACTAAAGATCTTATAACATTAAACATCCTCTTACCATGTGACCCAGCGTCACACTCCAAATCGGCCTAATTCTGATCTCTTCTTGCTTTATTCCAGCAAAGGCTATGTGCAGTCGGAACTGGCTTACAGCTCACGTTCCTATACATACAAGAACAATGAAGGGGTCGCCCTCTTGCCTCTGTGTCCACTCCTAGGATTCAAGAGAAAGATCATGACTCCAGCTCTAGACCTCTGCCATTTGGTGTTTGAAGTCCATCTCCTACCTGGTTCTTATGCGTGAAGTTCAGGCACTTCATGAGGGAGGTGTCCTCAAGACATTGGGGTTCCAAGGTCAGTCTTGGCAAAATGTTCCAATGATGATTTGAGCAGCTGGGATGAGTGAGAGTTCCCTCTCTCTGTTTTTTTAGGATTTGAAAAATGGGCGCATGTTCTGAAAAAAAAATAATGAAATGCTAACTTCAGATGAACAAGCAAAATGTATTCCTTAAAAAGTTAAATATAGAGATACCCGTATGGCTCAGCCATTCCACTCTCGGGTGTATGCCCAAAAGATCGAAAACTAATGTCTGCACAGGAATTTCTACATGCGTGTTGATGGCAGCATTATTCCTAATAGTCAAAAGGTGGAAACTGCCCAAATATCCATCACATGATGAGCAGAAAACAAACTGTGGCATATCTATACAATGGACTATTAAATGGCTCTAAAAAAAAGAGAAAGGAAACATACCGATTGATACTACAGCATGGACAACCCTTGGAAATACCATGCTAAGAAAAGGAGGCCAGACACAACAGGCATTCATCATTGGAGATGTCCAGAAGACGCAAAGCCACAGAGGCAGACAACAGAGTAGTGGTTGCAGGGGCTGGGGGAGTGTGGCTAGAGAGAGACTGCTCATGGGTTCGAATTTTCTTTCGGGGTGACGGAAATGTTCTAGAATTAGATGGTGGTGATGGTTGCACAACTTTGTTGACTATATGCCCACCCCCCAAAAAACAGATTATATACTATGAAATGGTGAATTTTATGGTATGTGACTTATATTTCAATTTATTTTATTTTTAATTTAAATTCAATTAGCCAACATGTAGTACATACTTCTCTTCAGGCGTCAGGTCCGATCATTTATCAGTTGCATGTAACACCCACTGCTCATCCCATCATGTGTCCTTCTTAATGCCCATCTCCCAGTTAAGAAACCAGCAACAAGTTTCTCATCTCTGAATTAATACACTGAGCCCATTCTCAAATCAGAACGTGTTTGAAATGGTGTCAAGGTAAGAACACAGCATATGGTAACCTAGCGGATCAATAAAATGGTGGGTGTGTCAAAGCAGGGAGCCCCGAGAGCTTATCATTTCTTTTTTTTTCTTGAAAGAAAGAGAGACAGAGCACATGAGCAGAGGGGTGGGGGGGCAGAGAGAGAGAGAGACTCTTAAGCAGGCTCCACATCCAGTGCAGAGCCCGACACAGGGATCGATCTCACGACGCAGAGATCACGAACCAAGCCGAAATCAAGAGTTGGACCCTCAACCGAGCCACCCAGGTGCTGTTCCAAGAACCTCATATATTTAAACATACCGAATTCTCACAACGACCTTGTGAGTTACTTCTAGTATTATTATCTTTATTTTATAGAGGAGAAAACTAGAGTCCAGGAGAGTTACAAGTCTCAAATCCCAAAGCCAGGACATATCAGGGAGGCAGTGAGGCAAGGAAGTCTGATTCCAAAACCTCGGTCTTCAGTCTACCACCCTCGACTGTCCTTCAACGCCACAAATGCTATGAAGATCACGGCGTGCCTTCAAATTTAGTGTTGAAATTGGATCCTGGGCTAAATTCAGATTCAATAAGTATTGATCTACCACCTCACAGATTTTCATGTTTTTCACAAATACTGCCGAAGAAAAGGAGTGTATTCATTGTTTGAATAAAAGTAACAGTCCAACTTATTTTATCCCATGCTTTATGGTTTTCAAAACATCTCCACAGATAATATTTGATCTTTGCAAAATTCCTCAAAGTAGAGAAAAGAGAAATGACTTTCCCATATTTCACATGATAACACAGAGGTTCCAGGAAGTTGAGATGAAATTTGAACTAAGGTGTCCTGGCTTTTTACCTTCTACCTGCTGTATACTGACTGAATTGTTTGGGGATGATATCCTCACCATAGTTTGGCAATTTAGCAAGTGCTGTTTTGTTATCCCTGTTATAAAAGTCAGCATACCATCCCCTGCTTCTAACTAGGACTTCTAACTTTTCCTTCCTTCCTTCTTTCTTTACTTCCTTCCTCCCTCCCTTTCTTTCCCGTTCTTTCTTTTCCTTCCTTCCTCCTTTCCAAAAACTTTTTTTTTGTTTTTTTTTTCTTTAAGATTTTATCTATTTATTTGACAGAGAGAGAAATAACAAGTAGGCAGAGAGGCAGGCAGAGAGAAAGGAAGGGAAGCAGGCTCCCCACTGAACAGAGAGCCCGATGCGGGGCTCGATCCCAGGACCCTGAGACCATGACCTGAGCCAAAGGCAGAGGCTCAACCCACTGAGCCACCCAGGCGCCCCCGTTCTCTGTATTTAAAGGTCACTGGGGCGCCTGATAGGCACCTTTTTTTTTTTTTTTAAGATTTTATCCTCCTTTCCAAAAAGTTTCTAGCAAAAGCATGTTCCGACAGGAGTGTTCCTAAGCTAACCGTCATTATTTCCAACACCGAATCAGAATATTCCAGTGACTCATTTTGGACAACATCACGTCTACAGTGAAGGCAGGGAAATGATCCCTGATTCTCCTTGGTATCAATGCTCTTCATCTACCTGGAGGGTGGGGTGGCCATGGGGCAAATATCTAGACTGTGTCCCTGTCTCCAGCAGAGTGAAGGCAGGGGAGCCTCCCGCTGCCTCGTTGAGAATTCCAGGAAGGAAGGAGGACTTCAGATCTCTCGCAGGCTTCCCATCCCAAAGATCATATTTCCCTTTGTGTTTTCACAGCCAGGAAATCCCTCTTCAAATCCAAGTAAATCCTTCCTTCTCTTCTCTAAGCCCTCATCTTGTTCTGTTTTCTAGGAGGGGAGTGAGCAGCTGGGTTCCGGAGAACAAGAAACCCCTGAAATCTGCCCGCCCCAGCAGGCTCTGGGATTCCAACTATTTCGGAGTCAGACCTCTGAGTGTGAATGACCTTCCCGTGCCTCCCACATGGATCCGGACGGGTGCAAAGCCGAGCTCGCTCAGTGTCGCAGGGAGAGCAAGCTGAAAACGGGCCATAGGCTCCCCAGAGGGTGTAACGTCACCCCAGATTCTCACATGTTCTTGCTGCCATTCCTCACCTGACCCCAGTGCTCAGCCCTCAGCCCCTACCCCGACTCTCCTCCCTCAGACACCAGTGGGGGCAAAGACACACCCACAAGCACAAACAGAAACTGGGGATTTGCCCCCGACACCCACTCTCAGCTCTCCCACCCCATCCTACCCACCCAGCTTGGCTGTGGACCCTGCCCTCCTCCCTTCGTCCAAGACTAAAGACTCCCCTCCACAGCCCGATGTCTCTTCCATTCCCTTGTCCAGAGCTGGGGTTTCTCAGAACAATTGGGCATGACCAACACTTACCCTATAGCCCGCTGTAGTCTTCCACAGCGGACAGTGGTGGGGAGCAGCAGAGTCTGCAAGACTCGTCGCTGACAAGAAGAGCCAGGGACAAGTAAATGCAAAGAGCAAACATTCCCTACGCATGTGGTACGTCCCCATCCCCCCACCCCCACTAAGGACGCAAAAGACAACCTTAAGAGTTGGACCGTGGTCTTTTCACAAAATCCACCATGGGTAGAAAGATGTAGAGCCAGAACGAGGTCATAAATACGGTCATCATAATATAAATATGTTGTAAAAGATCCATGATCAAATTATATAATAAATCTAATGACCTAATAAATTTAGATCGTGAACATAAAAAACTCGATTATAAAAAACCAGTCCAGTTAACGAGAGATAGTTCTGGCCCCCGGTCACTGTTATTACTGGGGAGCTGCGTTCTCTGGAGGACCTGAATCCCCATAACCCAGGTCCCCATGCTCCTCTCATGGACCCTAAACACCTTCACTCCGCTCTTCCTCCTGCAAATGGATCGCTATGGTGAGCGATCCGGTCCCAGGCTCCACACCTTCATCACCTAGTCCCCTCCCCCCACCCTCCCCCACAGGTCTAGATTAGGGACTGGCAAGAAGACTTGTAATAAGGGGTTTTGACCACTCACAGAACAGAGGGGCCGTAATCCTGTAATCGCGTCCACACTGCCCTCAGTCTGCGGGGGCCTCCCCAGAGAGCCACCGAACCTTTATACGCATCACCAGCTCAGGCAATTACTCACTGCTTTGCAAGTACCTTCACTCAGGAAAATGGGATCATTACTGCAAAGAGCAGCTAGCCAGCGAAGGACTGAAAGTGAGCTTTCAGCCAGATGGCGGGCAATTCCCAGCGATGTCAACAGAAAATTGCCCGTGAGTACCTGCGAGGCAAGACTCCTCCCCGGGATGGGCTCTGTGGTTTTACTACCATCAACGGAGGTGGGGAAAAGTGTAGGAACTGAACACGGCTGTAGCAAGCCATCATTTCCAGGCAAACAGATTCTGGCAGGTCATGTGGACCAATCCCATACAGGTCGTGACAGCTTATTCTTCCATTTGGCCCGGTTTTTAGGGGAATGGGAGAACAGGGCGTCTTTTGCAAAAGCATCATTGTTACATTTCTTTTTTGCACAATGAGATTCCGCTCATAGCCAAGAGACACCGAAGGAGAGTCTCTGTTTCGAGTTAGCGAGTCTAGATCCCCAACATGCTGACAATCACGTGGAAGGAAGGCACAAGGTCTGGAAGGACAAGATCTGCCACTATGAGGTCTGGGTTGCAGGTTCCTGGCAAGACGGAGAAGTAACCCACTGAAAGCAAAAAACACAGAGCACACCTTCAGGTCCGCAGGAGGGCGAGGAAGTGACATCGGGTCACTGGACAGCACCGGGCAGTCCCAGAGCATACGACAGCTTGGGCTGGAGCCCCTCGAGGTTACTGCCGAGAACATGCAACCCCCCCCAAAACCAAATCACCATTCCTGTGTCAAGAAAACCCTGACTCTCACTCATTGGCATGAAATAAAGCCCTTACCTGCCGGGCTGGTTGGTTTTATAAAGGCCGGACATGGATTATAAATTCAGAGAGGAAGGACCCGGCACGTTGCAGGTAGTTCCTCCTGTGGGGGGGGGGAGAGAGAGAGAGAGAGAGTGAGTGTGTGTGTGAGTGTGTGAGAGTGTGTGAGTATGAGTGTGTGTGTGTGAGAGAGAGAGAGAGAGACAGTAAGCAGGATAATCTCACAATAACAAGAACAGTCGCTAACACTTACTGAGTCCTCCCTGCCAGGCACTGAGCAAAGTGCTCTGTGCCCGGTCATCATACCGCACACCCTTCAAGCACCCCATGGGGATTTCTGCCCCCCGCCGGCTTCCCTGGCTGGTAGGTGCCCCTGTTACTCCCATCTCACAGATAAGGAAAATGAAGTTGAATCACATAGAGAAGGAGGTATAAAGGGAGAGTATCAGCCAGGAGGGAATGGGATTGGGCAACGAGAGTAAGGAACAGTCGCTGAGTGGGGGCGTCTGGCCAAAGTCTGCAGGGGAGGGGACAAGCCCCCAAGGTCAGTGAAGGCAGAGGAGGGTAGGCAAGTAACACCGACCCCAGCAGGAAGGCAGGGGGCAGGAGCTGAGCTATTGGTGGAGGAGATAACCAGCCAGGGTCCGCTCAGAGAGCTCTAATTGCAGGTACAGAAAAAAACATGGATTGAGCAATGACCCGTCCATAGTTACCGCCACGTGGGATTCTTAGGGCAATGGTAATGCACAAGCACCGGGATAGAGGCTCAGAAAGGGCCTGCGTTTGCTCACATTGCTGGGAGTCGCGAGAGTCATTCACTCAGGGCATGTTCAAGTTCAAGTTGTTTACTCACGTAACTCAGCTGCCTCCCAGGGCTGCATAACCAACCGCCACGTGGCTCGTAGGTTCTTGATAAACCTCTGGTGTAGACCTACACCAGAACCCGAACACACCCCACTGGCTAACAAGGGAAGACCATGTCCATGCTGGGAAAGACTATTCCGGTAAGTGACCTGAGCCAGCAGGGGCGAGGATACCCGGGATTGAAGGACAGGACGGGGGGCCAGACCACAGAATGGAGAGGAGTGAGCAGGAGGCATGCCAGATGGTGCCCAAGTCATGGAAGAAGATAGGCTGTAATTCAGTGGGCCTTCAGGTAGCCCGTGGCATCCCCAGAGGGCCTCAGCCGATCTGCCCCTGGACCTAGGCTGTGGACCATGTGTCAGCAAGAAGAGGTACCAGGAAGGGAGGAGCTCTGTGTCATGCTGGAAACGCTTTCCCTGGGTGCTCCAGACGCTGGGACTGTAAATAACTGCCCGGAGCCTCTCTTGAACTCCTTCCCCTTGGGACCACCAAGATCCAACTGCGCATCTCCGACACTCGCCATCACGACCACTTACTCTGTGGTGATGTCAACCCCAGGGCCCTCCTGAGTCCAATGCTCCTTTTTTTTTTTTTTTTGGTCAGAGAGAGAGAGAGAGAGAGCACAGGCAGACAGAGTGGCAGGCAGAGGCAGAGGGAGAAGCAGGCTCCTTGCTCGGCAGGGAGCCCGATGTGGGACTGAGATCATGACCTGAGCCAAAGGCAGCTGCTTAACCAACTGAGCCACCCAGGCGTCCCTCCAATGCTCCTTTTTAATTCACCCCCAGATCAAGACAGGTCCCAAGATCTAGAGCACCACGTTATCATTAGAACCTTCCTCCCAGCCACGTGTCCCCAGACCCTCACCGGAAACGCAGGACCGAGGCCCCTTGTTAAGCCATCAGGGTTCATTAATGGCTCACTTTCAAACTTCTTTGTCAATTTAGGAAGACCCTTCCTCCAGGCTCCTTCGGACTTCCCTGTTTCCACTTTCGCTCTCTGGTAAACAAGAGAGGTAGAGTTCCAACGACATTTTCGTGCCACTGCGAATAAGAAAAACGATTTAGGGGACACCTGGGTGGCTCAGTTGGTTGAGAGGCTGCCTTCGGCTTAGGTCATGATCCCAGCGTCCTGGGATCAAGTCCCACATCGGGCTACTTGCTCAGCAGGGAGCCTGCTCCTCCCTCTGCCTCTGCCTGCCTCTCTGGCTGCCTGTGCTCGCTCCCTCTCTCTTTCTCTCTCTCTAACTAATAAATAAATAAAATCTTAAAAAAAAAAGCTCTGGTTAATTTTTCTGCAGATGAGGATGTAACACTGCTCTCAGGTAAGGGAGCAGAGAGGGTTTCCAGCGGCGGCAGCCAGAAAGGCGGTAAGTAAATGAGAAAGCTCTGTGTCAACAGTTCCATTTCGCAGCCCACAATTTCTTCACCGGGTGCCTCTGAAGCCGGCTCTCCGGCAAGCATTTGTTTCCTTGCAAGAGCAGAATGTTTGAAAACCAAAATTAAACAAAGATTTTGACCGTATGGTTAAGCATAGTTTGTGATAATAGACGAGGGAGCTGGGTTTAAAATAAGGAGCAGGAGGCCTGCCGCCGCCACGAGCGTGCTGGGGGGATTTGGTATCTCTGGTCCTGGAAAGGGCTTCGGGTTTCCACGGCGGACACCAGCATAAGTTCATGACCAAGTTTTAAATCATCCGCCCCCTTCTCAAATGCACTTGCCACTCCAACCGTCCTTCCCCTCATCACGTGTTGGTGTTTCAAAAGGCTCTTCAGCATCTGGCGGGGCTCAGGATCTTCACTCCAAATAGAAACTTCTAATTCCACCAGAGACTTGTCTGCCTCTGGCCCTGCCTCCCTGTCGTCTTGTTTCAACCCAGCACCCAGAACGCTCCTTTGAAAGTAGGACAGCTCGAGTCACTCTGCGCTCAGAATCCTCCAGGGTGTGCCTTTATCAGTCAAAGCAAAATCCAAAGTCCCGACTAAGACTTCCAAGATCCCCAGTCCACTCCTGCCTCCTTATCTCTCTGATCCTCTGTCTCTCCCGCTCTCTCCTCCTCCTCCCCTTCCTCCTCCTCCCTCTTTCTTCTTCTCTCCATCTCTGTCCCTCTCCTACACCTGCTCTGTGCACATCCTCAAAACAAGCTCACCCACACTCTGCGTTCACTCCCCCTCCCTAGAGAATGACTCTTCTCCACCCCCAGTTTCAGCATCATCTCTGCCTTTCCCTCATTTAGATCCCGACACAAATATCCCCTCAGCAGGGACTGCCTCTAGCTTCTGTAACAACCCAACTTAAACCAGCACCCTTCACCCCGAGCCTGCCCAGATACCCACATGCACACCCATTCTTGATCTCTTTCACCTTGATTTCTTCCCTGTCACTTACCTAACACTGCATTCTTCTGTTGTCTGCTTATCCTCTGGGTCCCCCCTCCCCTAACCAGAGAGCAAGACTTTATCTATTTGTCTATTTCTTTGTCTCTTTCCATCACTACTAAGTCCCTAGCAACTAAACCAAGTATGAAGAACATGGCTGGTGCTACAGAATTTTCATTGAATCATTAATGCATATGCCTGCCACATAAAAGTTGCTTGAAAAATTCAAGTTCTGGCTTATTTGTTCAAACTCAGATTGATCCGAGGCCTCAGAGTTGTCCAACGCTTAGGAGACAGAGCATAGGATTCTAGTCAACCGTCAGCCATTAGCTCACTGCATAAATTTCAGAGCCCTCTCTTGCTGTTGCTCTAAGACTGGCCACTTTCTATTTTGTGTATTTACCCAACAATCCTCCTTAGATAGTGAGTTCCCTGGTGGCAGGAGATCTATTTTTTCATATACAACATGCATTGGGTAAAGAGTTATTACTATGCATCTGCTACTAGGTCAGACATGCATGATACAGAAATAAGATATAATGGTGATTTAAGGTGGCTTCACATCTTTGGGCAGGCTGGTCCACACCCATAAAGTTGTGCAGTGCACAACATGCACTATGGTACATAACAGTCCTGTAATCGTGATCAATCAAGGACTAATTCCAATTGATCATACTTTCCAATGCCTCTCATATCCTTTAGCAGCACTGTTGGTGACCTATTTTATGTCTAATTAAATAATCTTCCCAGATTATTGTTCTATACTTGTGCAACAGCCATGAAAATGTGCCTTGCAAGGAATGTAATTGACCACGGACCTTGGCTGCTTGGATGCTCTGAAATCCATTGCCTAATCTGTGCTCCCCACCAAAGACTAAAGGTAGCAGTCCCACCAGGAAACTCTTTGTCTAAGGCGAGGTAATGGGTAAATATTCAGGCCTATTCCTGGGAGATATACACTCCTCCGATGGCCAACTGTGCCTCGAGGACTTCTTGGTAGCTTTCCCAAGCCTTCCTAAGATTATACAGCAGTCCAGGA